>QODF01000222.1:350528-470079 GCA_024372805.1 Oostethus manadensis
GCGGATACAAGCGGCGGAAATGACTTTCCTCCGTAGGGTGGCTGGACTCACCCTAAGAGATAGGGTGAGGAGCTCGGCCATCCGGGAGGAGCTCAGAGTAGAGCCGCCGCTCCTTCACATCGAGAGGAGCCAGTTGAGGTGGCTCGGGCATCTAGTCCGGATGCCTCCCGGGCGCCTCCCCGGTGAGGTGTTTCGGGCACACCCGGTCGGGAGAAGGCCCCTGGGAAGACCAAGGACACCCTGGAGGGACTATGTCTCACAGCTGGCCTGGGAACGCCTCGGTGTCCTCTCGGTGGAGCTGGAAGAGGTCGCCGGAGACCGGGAAGTCTGGATTCCCTACTGAAGCTGCTGCCCCTGCGACCCGGACCCGGATAAGTGGACAAAGAAAATGGAATGGAATAAGGTCATCGCAAAACCCGTAGTGTCAATGCCTGTGTGATAAAACCCGATACTTTTGTCCGTGCTAAACCGGATCAATGTGAAAAGTTCAGATGTAGTTGTACGTTTGCGTAGGCCATGCTTTGAGTTCGGCGGTAAGAAGAAAGATTCGGCATGGCTGTAGAAAAATACTTCTACTTTATATTGGTACTTCTACTTTTACTGCTTCCTGTTGCTGGACCCGAGCATTACACCAGAATCGCTTCCCGTCACTGCAACACACTACATTTTTTTTTCTAGATTTTTTTTGTTTTTATTTAGATAAACGTGCCGGGGAAAAGTCACAGGTTTGTGGTTATCTTTCAATAAAATCTTATTTACAGTTCGTCGGTCACGCAACTTACAACATTTCCCCACACATAGGCTAAGATTATTGAAAGGAAATTTTGCACTAACTGAATGTAATCCTGCGTTGCACGGGTGTCCGGACTTTTACCACTGAAGGCCACACTGATGTATTTATCTATGTTTTGTAAAACATACAGTGTTACAAAGCTTTGTGTCGTTATGACCACAAATGGCCCCAGCCTGCACTTTGGATACCCCTGATCTGAATAAAAAATGACAAAATCTTTGGTTTATAACGACTGCCTCTTTAATCATTTATGAGGCATGGAATGATTTGCACTTAACGGAAGAAAATGGACAAGTGTTACCTTGCAACTCTACTACCACAGTAGCAACACTACTACCACAGTAGAAACTCTACTACTACAGTAGCAACACTACTACTACGGTAGCAACACTACTACCACGGTAGCAACACTACTACCACAGTAGAAACTCTACTACTACAGTAGCAACACTACTACCACGGTAGCAACACTACTACTTGTATGGGAAACCCTGCGTTTTCAGTATGTATGCAGACCACTGGACCAGGATTTATGGTACAGTACTATGGTTGCCACAATAACACATTTTGCTGGATAATTGTCCTACCAATTATTGTCTATTATTGAAAACATTTTTGAGACAATTTTTCATGTACAGTGGTGTGAAAAACTATTTGCCCCCCTCCTGACTTTTTATTCTTTTGCATGTTTGTCACACTAAAATGTTTCTGCTCAAAGTAAAGTTAACTATTAGTCAAAGATAACATAGTTGAACACAAAATGCAGTTTTTAAATTAAGGTTTAAAGGTCCAAATTAGGGCCGCACGGTGGATGAGTGGTTAGCACATTGGCCACACAGTCAGGAGATCTGGAAGACCTGGGTTTAAATCTCCGTTGGGCATCTCTGTGTGGAGTTTGCATGTTCTCCCCGTGCATGCGTGGGTTTTCTCCGGGTACTCCGCTTTCCTCCCACATTCCAAAAACTTAGCTTCATTGGCCGCTCTAAATTGTCCACAGGTATGAATGTGAGTGTGAATGTTTGCTTGTTTATATGTGCCCTGCGATTGACTGGCAACCAGTCCAGGGTGTACCCCGCCTCTCGCCCAAGGTCTGCTGGGATAGGCTCCAGCATCCCCGTGACGCGTCATTAGGGTCACGGGGATAGAAAATGAATGAATGAATAATTGGAAGGTCCAAATCTACATTGCCCTGTGTGATGTCCGGCCATTATGTTGGTCAACTCAAGCTAAAGCCATCTTGGGTGCTGCAGCAGGACAAGGACCCAAAACACACCAGCAAATTCACCTCTGAAAGGCTGAAGAAAAACAAAATGAAGACGTCGGAGTGGCCTAGTCCAAGTCCTGACCTGAATCCCCCTGAGATGCTGTGGCATGACCTTAAGAAGGCGCTTCATGCTAGAAAAGCCTCAAATAAAGCTGAATGACAACAATTGTGCAAAGATGAGTGGGCCAAAATTCCTCCAGAGCGTGTTAAAGTCTTGTTGCAAGTTATGGCAAACGTTTGATTGCAGTTATTGCTGCTAAGGGTGCCCGACCCGTTATTAGGTGCAGGGGCAATGACTTTTTCCACACAGGGCTATGTGGGGTTTGTTTCCCTAAATAATAAAAACATTCATTTTAAGACTGCATTTTGTGTTTACTTGTGTTATTTTTGACTAATATTGAAATGTGTGTGACAAACATGCAAAAGAATAAAAAGTCAGGGGGGGGCAAACAGTTTTTCACACCACCGTATATGCCATAATAATGTGTATCAAACGCAAAAAACCTGAGTTATTCAACATTGTAATTGGAATGTCAAGCTTTGAAATAGTAATAGTTTTATTGAAGTTAGCTGTTTTTATGGCTACAATTAGACAAAATTATTCACACCCAACTTGCACAAAGTCAGGTCAAACAGGACCTAGTACCTGGAATGGCCCGTGAGAGGCAGGAGTGTTCTGCCGGGCACCCCGATTGATGGGAAAAACACAACAAATCTGCAATTTCTTGCTAACTATTGCGGTAAGGCTTGTAGGACATAAAGGCTCAACAGCTCCGTCCTCCATTTCCGAAGTCCATCTGTGATTGTTGACTCGGGTTGTATCGGGAGCGTTTTTGTCTGTTCAATTAAAATTTCGGTCAACACCTCCTGTAGCGTCTTTAAATAGTTCAAAGATTCAAGGAGGGACAAGAACACAGTTTTAATTTGGGGGCCTGGGGGTCTTTGAAGCAGGTAATAAGGTAAGAGGAAGTTCTTCCATCTGATCAATTGAGTGGGTGGTGATGAAAGACCATGTTCATGTAGGCCCGAGTCTCTGCTACAAAAATAAAGCTCCTATTGTATTTGGACTTGGATTCGATGAAGTCCTGGCATGTGTCTCGTTCATTTTCATCAGCCCCAAATTACAGAGAGCCAGCCAAAAAGGGATATGCAGGATGACCGAACCAGCCATCTTGGCTCTAATTGTTTTGAACTTTAAAGGCTCCCACTGTGGAGGTGGTAGTGACCTTGGTGTTTGAAATGTATGTAGTCTTACCCTGCCATTTTCCTCTCTGTGTAGCTGCTAATTCCGCCGTATCCATGAACGACTGCCCTTTTCAGTTTTTCACAGCAATCAATAAGTCACTGCTGTGAGGAGATGCTGAGCAGCCGTCTCATTGAAGGCGGGCACTTTGCATTCATCATGTATCCTTTTAGGGGTAGTGATGGTTGCCTCACCCGGCAGCTCGGTAGGGATTTTGTGCAATGGTGTACTGTTACTTGAAGCCGACATGCTCCGATGCCGAAGGAAAGGGAATCTGGCCGCAGCGTTGTCCCGCGCTTTGGATATTGACAGGCCGGGATGGAAGCGATCACCGGAATGATTTATGCACTCGTTAGGGGTTTTTTGGTGAGCTACAACGGCGCTCGTCATTGTTCCACCCCCATTGTATGGATTTTCAAAATGCGTAAACTTAAACAGATGTGTTATTTCTCACAATTTTTACAAATGAAATTGGCCATCGTTTGAAAGTTTCTGCATTTGGAAATGTCGTTTAAAATGCAGGTTGAATTTTGAAGATGAAAAAAAGCACGAACCCACTTGTTGTATGTAACACAGTTCTCTCCCGATCCTGTTCTAAATGAACTAAAATCCAAATCCAGGGTGAGGCAATCCAGCATATTGACCAACTGGCCACTAGAAACGCACACCAGACCTAATTGCCAATGACAGGCTTTTATTATTTTAGGATTATCTCACAGCAGGCACAATAAAAACAATCATCTCAATAACACGGGCTACCGTTGTGGCCGTACTCCAGCTAAAACTCAACTCTGAATCTTCAATGTCACTTCCTGTCCACACGTCTGGAAGACATTTATTGGGACACACGAGCACAAGGCTTATTTTCTGATTTGTATCTACTATATTTGGTAACGTGAGTGCGGAGGTAACAATACGAGTGTTATTTCATGTCTAGAGAGCTATAATAATATTCAAAACCACGTGTTGTAAGCCGGTATTCTATGCTCTAATTATGAAAATATTTGATATATAAGTAAGGTATCCTGCTTTGTGGAAGTTCACTTATCACGGTCGGGGCCAGGAACCAAATGACAGTGATAAACGAGGGGTTACAGTATTAAAATCTGAGAAATACAGTACACAGTACAGTACAGTACTAAGCAAACTAATCCGCCAGATGGAGAGAAACTTTTACTCCAATTTAAGTACATTTAGGTTATGATCAAATGGTCCAATGTCCAAATGCATATAGATTTTGCATTGATGACAAATTTATTTTAGACCACGTACAGTTAATGCACCTCACTATTGTCAGGTGACGTGTTTTTGAATTACAGTAGTGACACTTCTGTGTGAGGCTACAGAGGGAAGTGGTGTTCGGCATGCGGGTTAGAGCATTTGTTTGGAGTCCAGTGTGTAGAATAAGAAAACGTTAAGGAACGTCTGCCTGAAGGTGTGAGTGCTCCGTGTTGACATGCAAATAAATGGCCGACTGAATTACAGCCATCCCCAAATCAAATTATTCTGTCACGTAACAAGGAGTAATCGTTTGACGTGGTTATACATCGATTTGTTGAGTGATTTAGAGTTTATGATTTGCAAGCTTCGGGCACCATGACAGAGGAGTCCGGGCACAGTGAGGGGACTCTACCGTCAAACTACGGAGCCGAATATCCAGCGTACGACGTGAAGCTAACTTCACCACAGTACAAAACGGACATGTCTGCATGGCAGTGTTGCGTTTTCTTCTTCTTCCGGGTGACGGGAGTCGAGTGGCAACCAGCTTTGAGGCGCGTTTATCGCACCTACAATGTGGTTGGATCGGATCGGGACATCCCTAGTAGAAAACGGGGGAGCGTAATATCAGCTGAGGCGCTATGACAGCCTCAAAGTGATGCTTATGATGTGAGTGACACATGCCATCCACCCGCATTACCTTGATCGCGATGGACGTCATGGGAAGCCCCGTCTTAGGGGTCTTGGTGGATTATTTCCAGTCTGAGTTATTTCTTCAATGCACAGCGGCAGCTGTCACAAAGTTATTTTTATGTGTGTGAATGCTTCACACAATGACAAACACGCATCCTTATTACGCTCCCAAATGTGGTCGTGCTGCGGGATTTGACTTGCGGATCAAAAAATACGCAAACAAGGAAGGGAAGAAAAGCGAAAATTGTCCGCTCCACTTAAACGACACACAAGCTTCCTTGCTCAAGGCGAGCGGCAGCCGTTGCCATGTTCCCTGCTCTGTCACCGGAGATGTTACGAGGTTAGCCAGGACAAAATGCCCTTTGTCTGACTTTTTTATATGAGCAATTCTCTCCCTCTCGTTTTGCCCCCAATGCGCCCCCTTCTTTGTTTGCCGCATCAAAGCTTGCACGCAAACAGGAAGTGGAGGACGCCAGGGGACTTTGGTTTGGCGTTTGGCGCGTGAGGGAGACCTTTTTGTCACAGCATCGGCAAAGCTTGCATGACTTACAGCTTTCAAATTTGGGGAAAAAAGTCGTTTTATCGTTTAGAGTTGACTTAAAATAAGCAAAAAAAAAAACCTCCAAACTGACGCAGAAATGTGTTAGTGAGTGCTTCATTGAGTTCTTGAGTACTTGCACACACACCCTACTTCATTTTCCTCCTCAACATGCTAAAACTGTGGAATTGTGTCTTCTATCAGAGACATAACCTTGACCTTGAAAGTCATTTCCTGTGGCCTGCAGCATTTGCTCTTCCAGCCCGGCATGAAAGATCGACTGCTGGCTTCCAACCGCTCGCACTTCACATCACACATTCAATATTTTCCCTCGGTTCACATGACACCACCCCCTCCCCTTCCCCACCGTGTGGCACAACATGCCATGTTATGGCCGCCACCAGAGCTAAGATGCTTGGCACTGAAAGAAAAACAAACAATCTCCCTCTTTTTTAATTTTTTTTTATTTTTTACCACACAGAGGTCAGTGAAACATGCCTACAAGGTCACGGATGACCAGAAACATATACTTTACATTTCATATGCGTATACCGTTTAACGTCGTTCAAAACCAGAGGGTCCGACTCAAACCAAAAAGGACTTTTAACCAAGGCCGATTTTCTCATAGAAAAGAATGTAAATCTAAATAGTCGGTTCCAGACGCTGAAAAAGCCACTTATTGACGTTCACACCCAATCAAACCCGGAGAACGCCCCACTGATTCAGTCCATGCCAGTTCTTTTAAACTTACTAAACCCCTAACGATTTTGACATACCCTTTTTGAATCACCTGCCACTTTTCTCGGCTTCCACCTTGCACCGGAATCCACGCGCTTATCAGGGTCGGGCCTGGAACCAATTATCCGCGTTAAACAAGGGATTATTGTACATGAAAGAGATTAAAGGGGGAGACTGGGAATGTTCCGCTGCGGGGCAAGAAGCCGTTTAGTGGAAATTTCCATTTAGAAGAGAGGTCATTCTGAAATTGGGCATTTCGTGCCCAAACAATCCATGGACCCAGAAGAAATGGACGTAAATACAACATTGCACTTTTCATTAAAACAACTATTTGCAACTGGCTCAAAATATATACGTTTTTTTTTCTATCAAAAAATATTTGGTTTAAAAGAAGATTTTGAACATAAAAAGCTTGTCATTGAGGGGTGATGGTGGGTCCTGCAGCCACACCAGTCTTCCAACACGGCCTGGGAACTGTTGGGATTCCCTTTTAAGTCGACTTCCTGTTTGCGTCACGGAAAACTGTCTCACATCCCTTTATTTATACAGGTTTGCTTCCACATGTGTCTGCTCAGTCTACTGCAATTGACTGAATCGGGGATTCTTTAGTGACCCCTTTTGTAAACACAACTCTTAAAAACCAGTTTAACAGGGCAGACGTGCAAAGCGGGCTTTGCCACAACGTGACTATCAAGTCCGACACAACCCCCTGGTCTCGATATATTCAGACAAATGAGTAGAAGCAAGCAACGTCCTTCCAAATTTCTATCCTCCATGAGATCTGCCCCTGATATCTTCTTGCGACCTTGACGGAGTTACACTGTAATTCAGTACTTCTCCAAAACAAGAATGTCAGTGTCAGTACATGTTATTTTGGCTCAATTAACAGGCTCCTCAGAGACTTTCAGTGCTGTACTGGAACAATGAACAGGGTAGGAGGTTTTTCCCACACAGTGCAGAGACATGAGATAGCAGGTATCTCTTGGTGCTTCTGCCGGGAATGGCGAGCTCGGTATTCATTTGCACTGTTAGCCCGTTTCAAAGAACGTAACAAAAGTTCAGCTTTGTCTGCTGCGTTTTTCAGTTTTGTTTGCGCCCTCTAGTTTGGTACCGCAATGGGGGCGCTAGTGTTCAGACACACTCACACGCTCTATCCCGCCCTCTTCCTGCTAATTGTCTCTAGGACATGTACAGTAATCCCTCATTTATTATTAATAAAGGAATATTTTTGTAGTTTAGCTCATACAAAACCTGTTTGACCTTCTACTTATAGTTTTTAATATTATTAGAGCCCTCTAGAGATTAAAAATAGCACCCCTATAGTCACCTTTACACTCATATCACCCAATAAATTAGCCATAATGAGAGTAAATAAGCCATTTAAGATTTAAAGAGGGCCCGTGCTTGTGTGTGTGTTGCTTAGACCTGCCACCATAATCAATAAATCAGTTAACTGTCCGACAAATAAAAACAAGAAATCTTGTTTTAATCTTGTGGGTCATTGTTTTGCCGTTAACTCGCCAGCAAGATCCATCAAGTAAATGCAATGACAAAAAGCACATGGAAAAAACAAAACAGGAAAAGCAAAGACAAAATGGAAATAGAATATGACTACTTTGGTATGTATATTTTTTTAAATGATTAATTATCTGTTTTTCCTTTTGATTATCTGCCATGATGCGCTCCTCCTCGATGTAAAATGGTGACTCGCCAAGGTGGAACAGTGTACGATGTTTATAGTGGTTGTATTTTAAAAATAAAAAGGTATACACGGTGAGTGTGTATTGATAATCCATTGTAGGGTTAAATATTGCAATAGCTTGATATATCAAACACCCGTCAGCGTCTTTCAATGCGTCTGTATTTTAGGTTATTTAGCCGTTTTAATGCTTGAAAATGTTTAATTTAGGCAAAGACATAACATTTGCAACAGATGAGGAAAACAGACACGCATGCACATGGCAATATACTGAGGCCAGTGTAACAGGCCATAGTATGCCCCTAATCCAGAGTGTTGCTGGGGTTAAAGTAGCCCAGGCCATTTTCTATCCCGGGTACAGCTTGGCCTAGGCAAGGGGTCGGCAACTTTTTGCATCAAAAGCACCATTTTGGCCCGTTTCCACCAAATGAGTACCCCCCTGGAGCCACAAACTGGTCACTAAATTGAAGGGAACTCTGTTACGTAGTACGCTTATCGGTATTGTCCGTTCCGTTTCTGTTCCTGTTCTTGAGCTACCGCTTTTGGAGTCAAATTCCTTGTTTGTGTTAGCATCTTGGCCAATACAGCTGATTGTGAACATTTGCGATAAAAGCGTTGTTACACATCAGTTGGTTCCAGTTGTAGTACCCCTCTCTCTGCACTGTCATGGTTCATCAGCGGCGAAGTAACCTAATGAGCAATGGCGAAACCGTTGCGTCAGGGCTTCTTACCAAGTTGACAAACCAGAAAACACCACCCCCAGCCCTTTGGAGAATTGCATGGCACACGCTCAACTCCGTTGCAGAACTTTGAAGGAGACCCCCGGCCTTAGTCCAATTCATAGCCCAGGGTATATAACAGACCAGACATAGTTTTGTACAGCCAGTGGTGGTGGTCTTGCGTTTTCGGGGTGGAAAACTTACTTGGTACACTGAGATACTGTTGGATTAGGTAGTGCCCTATTTGGGTCAACACAAATTACGAGGGGAAACTCAACAAGGAAGAAGTTGTTGCGGTACAGATGTACACGGTGGTGCAGCATGTGGTTTTTAATTCAGAGCCCCTTTACTCTTACACAACCAAACACAATCCCCTTCTCAGCAAAGCTGAATGGCTGTGGTGACGTCTGTTTTTCCATCACATGGCGTGCTGCTCAGAGGGAAATGCTTCCCGCTTCACCGGCATAAACGGGGAGTTTATTGGTTTTTTGACACAGATATGCTACAGTGTGTGTGTGTGTGTGTTTTTTACTCCACTTCTTCTGAAAACAAATAAATCGAAACATTTTGGCATCGATTGTTTTTAACCCCCCCAGGCTAGATCCACAAAGTTGAACTCGTGTTAACATTTTAACCCCAAATTTTGTATTTGTATTCAGTTTTTTTGTATTTTCCAGACGGACCACACGTAACGTCTCAAAGTCCGATTCATTTCTCTAGAAAATCCAGTATCTGCGGAGGTGTTCAGGGCACATCCGACCAGTAGGAGGCCTCGGGGAAGACGTAGGACATGTTGGAGAGACTATGTCTCTCAGCTGGCCTGGGAACACCTCCGGGTCCGCTGGGAAGAACTGGACTAAGTGGCCGGAGAGAGGGAGGGAGGTCTGGGCTTCCCTGCTTAGGCTGCTGCCCCCCGCGACCCAACCGTAGATAAGCGGAATAAAAATGGATGGAAGTCCAACGTTTAGTGTTTCCCCGTACATTAAATGATTTTTCGTGGGTCAAACTGATTTGTTCATCGTTTGTGTGTGTTCTATGAACAAATGAGGGACACACGCACGTATTAAAGATGATTAAAGGAACCAGGCCATCTGTAAAAGAACCATTGTCCATGCTTTACAGCGGCCGAGTCGCCAACTCTGGCCGTACGAAAACTGAGACGTGTTTTTGGCAACCCGATACTCTGAAAGTTCGGATGGCAAATGGACTGTAAATTGTTGTCTGTGCAGTTTGCTTATCCTCTCGCGTCATTAAGTCCAACTTGGTGATAGGAACACAATTGTCTCTCCATGTTTTCACTGTTTAATTTTTTTGGTTTGCTTTTCAGGAACCTTTTGAGGACGGATTTGCCAATGGGGATGAGCTGACCCCAGCTGAGGAAGCTGCAGCAAAAGAAGCATTGGAATCTAAAGGAGTGGTCAAGTTTGGATGGATCAAAGGAGTGCTGGTTGGTCGCCTTGGTTTTTTTTTTATACAGTACATATTCCCCAATTAGGTGAAAGGTTTTAGTGGTAGATTTTGGTCCATTCTTACGGTTTTACGATAATTGCATTTGGCTGAATTTGTGTTCATTTTTATCCAAAAAGATGGTGGAAAAAGATATGATCATACCCACAAGTGAGATTCCAGAAAAAAAAAACATTCCAATGAGGCGAGATTACCAGTACTGTGCTTTAGGTCAGTTAGCGTGAGCAAATCAAGCGCTCCTTTTCTGTGACGTGCCGCAAACATAACTTCCCTTAAGCTCACTTGTAAACAAACGGCAAACATTGCGCTTCACCACACCAAACCTTATCAGCCACCTCAAACGCCCGGGGCTTGTTCTTATCCCTGTGGCTTTTGAAAAAAGTATGCCAGAGATGACATGAGGGCCAAAGGGATCTGTGATTTCATTACTCAAATGATGGTTCTGGGTGACCAGCACTCTACAATTGGCTAGCAAACCAGTTGGAGCTGCAGTTTGTACTTCTGAGCCACCGCAAGTTTAAAATCTTTTGTAATTAGTAGTCATTACTCAGACCCGTACGGTTTGGAAACAAGAACATTCAAGCAGTAGTCCCTTTACAATTTCACATCCTCTAAGCCAGAGGACCTAAGAGCGTGTCTGCAAAGACATAAGTCAATCCTGGACCCAAACTGAAAAGCCTTAGTGAAGCTGACTGTATCCCAAAAACCATGAGACAGCGTCTCCAAGGGAAGGGATTAAAGATGGCGCGCCGGGTTGTGCAGTGGCACCAATTGGCGGCTGGCTGTCGCAGTGTTCCGTTGAAGTTGAGTTTGTTGAGCCATCAGCGCACGGGCCTCTGGGACTCTCGGGCAAGAGGGCTGACGCCTGCAGCAACCCGGCCGTGGCCAGTCACCAGTCAGTGCCGCCGTGACCCTACCGAGTAAAAAACTTAGTGTACATTTTCCCCGTTCCCCACAGCCTAATCGGGTGCTGCATTGTTTTGTTCTCATTTCAATTCAAAGCATGCCCACGTTGTATTGCTCTATTTTGCAGGTCCGCTGTATGTTGAACATATGGGGTGTGATGCTCTTTATTCGAATGTCCTGGATTGTGGGGCAGGCTGGAATTGGTAAGCAAATATCACATACAGATGACTTTATCCGGAGGGTGAATTGGCCATAAAGTTTGTACGCTTATCCCTTTATAATGACATAAAGTCAAAATTATAAATGAATTTGTTTTTGCCTGTGCATGTGCCTTCTTTAGCGGGAGGACCTTTCTGGTACTGCTCCAGTAACACAGTAAACAGTCCAGTAAATAAAGCCAAATTTGCACTTGTAATGGTTTGATTGCGCCAACAGTGGCCTCTTTCTCACCAAGCTTAATGTTGATGGGCTTGTAGGCCGTCCACTCTTAGGCAAGTCACCAGTCTTGTCCCTGAGGTTCTTTGGCAGATCTTTGGGAAAAGGCTGTTTCTGTTTTTTATGCACATCGCAAGCTGAGTTCAGGAGTATTTGTCTGCTTGATGGCATTTGCTGTACATCGTTTGACATTATACTGCATGGCACTACCCTATGCTGGTATAATTAGGTTACCGTACAAAGTCCGTAGTAAGGTACTGGACGGTAGTAAGTATGGACGGTACTGTAGTTTTGCCGGTGAGGAAGTAGAATTTTGCTGGATGGTGTATTGTTCCACAAATTATTGCAGACAAATATTATTGTCAACATTATTTTGAGACCAAATTAACCATGAAAGTTTTCAGGTGGACAAGTTTGTGGTGTTGCCATTTTTTGTTACCACCACCTTTGAGCAAAGGTTTCCCTGCCAACAGACCTCAGGGGCACACACATTTATTGTGGAATTTATTATGAAGGCTGTTTTTTTTTGTGGCCCTATCCGTTCCTCTCAAGCCTTGTTTTTCACCGGGAGTTTTACCTTTTTTAATAGTTTCCCATAATTCAAATAATAGTTTGCCAGAGTATCGGCAACAATCGTTCAAAATTTGTTGTAATGCAAATGTTGACCAGACAAAACTCCTTAATCATTAAAGAATGACCGTAAAAACAATGGAGTAGAAAAGTTCCAAGGTGTGTTTGGGCAGTTTTGATGGAGGAAGTCTAAAGAGAAACTTGTCTTCTGCAGCTTTGTCCTGTTTAATTGTCGTCATGGCCACTGTTGTGACAACAATCACTGGTCTCTCCACTTCTGCCATTGCAACCAACGGATTTGTCAGAGGAGGTACGTTTTGAAATGACACGTGTTTGAATGTATTTTCCATTTGTTTCTGGCGTCTTTGTGTAGTATTAGTAATGCTGCCAGTCCCCATTTCATGTTTGCATTTACACATTTGGAATTGACTTCAGTTCTAAAACTATGACTGTGATTTTTCCCAATGTCTTTACCTTTCCAGGTGGAGCTTACTACCTGATCTCCAGAAGTTTGGGGCCAGAGTTCGGAGGCTCCATTGGTCTAATCTTTGCCTTCGCCAATGCAGTGGCGGTGGCTATGTATGTGGTGGGCTTTGCCGAAACTGTCGTGGAACTTCTTACCGTAAGTTTTTTGACCGGTCGTCGTCTGTCACCGATGCAACTCCATACGTAGCTACTGGCGAGCCCATGCAGTACAGTCAGATTCACTCCAGTTGGGGTTGAAAACAGTTTCGGTTTGCACCACCTCATATTACATTATGGAATAAAAAAGGTGAATTTTGGTCTAAACAAATAAGCAGTTAAAGCCTAAGTCAAGTGTGTGTACAGTATACATACACAGGCAACAGGCATGTTTTGCCACCCTCTTGTGTGGAATGGTTCAGGAGTAGGGGAGCTCTGGGGCGTCCTACTGTTTTCACTCGCCGTGTTGTCTTTCAGGGTGCCAATGCCCTCATGACGGATGAGACCAATGACATCCGAATTATCGGCACCATGACCGTAATCCTTCTCCTGGGCATATCTGTTGCAGGAATGGAATGGGAAGCAAAGGTATGAATCTCACCTAACATTATGATGTAAAAAAATATCATTTTTTCTGGAACAAAGTTGGCAAGGCAGCCGAAGCCACGAACGAGTTAGGTAATTAGTTAACTAAGTGAACTGGAACTGGAAGTTAACACAAATAGTTTTTTTCTTGTTTGGTGAAGTTTTACTATTCGTCCAAAAGGATTCTTCAATTTAAAAGTTCTAAGTGGGGCATTTCCATATTTACCAAAAAGCTGGTTCAACTCAAGGATATGAAATCCAGAGAGGCAAACTGAGGAGCGCCATGACCGCTAGACCGGAGAGACTAAACCATTAGGGGTGTCTTCGTTTTAACAACAATTCGATTCGTATATGTATTTATATGTACAGTGAGGGGGAAAAACTATTTGAACCCCAGTTGATTTTGTAAGTTTGCCCATTAACAAAGAAATGGTACCACTGAGTTGGATTAGATGGCGGGGAAGGATGCCGGACAGACCTGGTAGACCCAAACGCTAGTGAGGGTGTGCTGGGAACGTCTGGCAGAGTCTCTCGTTCGTCAAGTCTTCAACTCTCATCCCCGGCAGAGCTTCGCCTGCATCTCGAGGGAGGACCGGGATATTAGGTCCGAATGGGGCGGATTCCGTGCCTCCATTGCTGAGGCAGGCTCCGGATGTTGGGGGACTGTCTTGGTTGACACGCCTCTACAACATTGCATGGAAGTCGGGAACAGTACCTCTGGACTGGCAGACCGGGGTGGTGGTCCCATTTTTAAAAAGGGTGACCGGAATGTGGGTTCCAAATGTAGGGGGATCACAGGATCGCGGATACAAGCGCGGGAAATGAGTGTCCATTCCCATTTTGACCGTTTTTCCTGTTCCGTGTCATTTTTAGAATCAAAAAGTAAAATTGGAGGGTTTTTACGTCTGTGCTGCTAGTACTTGTTGCTCAGTTTTGCACAATAAATGTGAACAGTTTGGCTTTCCTTCGGGCCTAACCTGTTCTGCGGGGGTTCTATTGTTATTTACAGTACATGCCAAAGACTATATGGTGACACTGTACTGTATATACAGTAGGCACATCGTTACAGGTCGCATTGATGGATTGGAGGCCCTGCCGCCCATCCCTAATATATTCCCTGTCAGTCTCTACGTAGTGAAGTGGCGTAATATTCTCGTGTTCCGTGGCTCCTCCTTTTGCAAGGTTGTAGCGAGGACAGTTTTCCTAACCAACATCACGCCGGTTTGGTCGGGTAATGGTCACATGGCCGGAGCGTGGCCATTCCTCTTAACACAATTCTTCTCGCAAAAGCAGGACAGCAGCAGACCAGTTCAAGCCGGTGCTCACTTCAGTTTCATCCTGGACGAGACTAGCAGATCCAACTTCCTCAGGATGTTCCCCCCCATAGTCTCTTTTTCACATTTTTGCTGTTGTTTTGAAATGTTTCGACATTCTTCCTAATTTTTGCAAAATTGCTTTTTGGATATTTGGTTTTATTCCAATAATATTCAAACTCTTTTTTTACCCCCCAAACCAAATTTCCATACATTATAACAATTATTTTTGGTTTCTTGTAATATTACATATTTAATATTACATATTAAAACATATATTTTCTTTAATATTTCAACATTCACAACATTTTTTTGCTCCTAATATTAGAAAGTTGTTCTCGTAAAATTGCGACTTTTTTTCTTGTTAGAATATGACTTTTTTTGTCTTAATATTCAGACTTTATTCTTGCAAAATTACGTCAGTTTTGCCTTTTTTTCTAATTTTTAAAAAAATGTATTTTTATACAGTTTCTTTCTTTCTACTTGTATGCATTATTGTTTGTCATATTATTCTTCATTATTTCTTCTTTATTCACTAGGATGGAACTTAATTGTTGTTAAGGACTTTCCATGCATTCCAAGGAGTTTTTCTTTTTTTCCTTTATCAGATTTCAGGCACTCACAACTTTCTTTGGCCCCGTGGCTGGTTGTTTAGCAGTTGTATCAACCAACTTGTACTGAAGAATAACAAATTGCACCATTTCTCCCTTGTAGGCCCAGATCTTCTTGCTCGTTGTGCTCATCACAGCAATCATCAACTTCTTCATTGGAACCTTTATTCCTGTTAAGTCAAAGGAATCTGTGGGCTTCTTTGGCTACGATGGTATGACCGCACCCTTACATAAACCTATAGTAGACAAGGAGGATATGTGGATCGGGTATACGGATCCCAGACTCGCTGTTCCTAACATGGCCAGTTGCAATCAGTTTGTCAGACATAACGACTCTTATTCGGCAGATTTTGTGTCATCATAATTCCAGATAAGCATACAATTTGGTTTTTTTTGGTACTAATAGTCTTGCTTGTGTTCCTTCAGGTTCTGTCATGTGGGAGAACATGGGTCCCGACTTTAGGAAGGAGACATTCTTTTCTGTCTTTGCAATCTTCTTCCCTGCAGCAACTGGTATTCTGGCCGGGGCTAATATTTCTGGAGACCTTGCTGTAAGTCAGCAGTTACCAAAGCAGTCTTATCGGATGTCCACAATTGTTATGTAGCAACATCCGAACGCTGTGATCACTTGCGGTGGTGTCGGAGTGCACTGCGTCGTACGAAGGGATTTTTCAATACAGCGGAACCTGCCCGGGCCCCTCAGTCGTAGAAAGCGTAAATATTGTAACCACCCGAAAGAAATGAGTCCAATAATGACAACGTAATCGTTTACCTGTGCATGAATAAATGAGAACACAATACAATAATGAAAAAGAGCAAGTATTGTTATGAATGATGACACTTCACCTTTCGGGTCGAGCGAGGTGAGCTTCGAGGAGGCGAACGGAGTTTTGACAGATGGCAGAAATCATGCGCGAGTTTACGTACCGTACTTCATTTAAACGAATACACGACATTACATTATTTACATTTTTAACAATTGATGGGAGCTTTTCGGTACACTGAGCAAAGGGGCGCCGTGATTGGCCATCATGGAGGAAGACTGGATAGAGGAGGCAACCAATGGGAAGGCAGCTTCTTCTTTGGTTTTACGGCCGTTGACATCCATTGCTTTGGTGCATTAGCGCCCCAGGGGAGGGCAGCTTCTACGGCGGTACAGTACATTCAAAATCCTGTTTGGCACTTTCCATTTTGAATATTTTTTCGTTCAAAGGGACGGAAATGTGGGGCCGCACGGTGGATGAGTGGTTAGCACATTGGCCACACAGTCAAGAGATCTGAAAGACCTGGGTTCAAATCTCCGTTGGGCATCTCTGTGTGGAGTTTGCATGTTCTCCCTGTGCGTGTGTGGGTTTTCTCCGGGTACTCCGCTTTCCTCCCACATTCCAAAAACATGCATGTCAGCTTCATTGGCCGCTCTAAATTGTCCATTAGAGTGTGAATGTTTGTTTGTCTGGCCTGCGATTGGCTGGCGAGCAGTCCAGGGTGCACCCCGCCTCTCGCCCAAAGTCAGCTGGGATAGGCTCCAGCATCCCCGCCACCCTAATGAGGAGAAGCGGTATAGAAAATGAATGAAAGAGGACGGAAATGTTTTCAAAACCCAATTTGCATTATTTTTTTGTATAATGAGGTTTTGGTAGGTCGAGGTTCCACTGTACTTCCCGTCTCAGCTACAAGAGCGGGTCAAAAAATTCTAAACCGTCAATCATTGATGTTTGTTGCAGGACCCACAGCTTGCCATTCCCAAAGGAACTCTCCTCGCCATATTGATCACGGGAATCGTTTATCTGGGAGTTGCGGTCTCCACAGGTACAGGGTTCTGTGCAGAGCCTGCTGGCGAAAGAGAAGGCTAAACTATCTTGTCAAAATCCCCCCAGTACTCAAGTGTTCGTATGCGCTTAATTACTGCAGGCTCTTGTATCGTGAGAGATGCCAGCGGGAATATGAGCGACACACTCACTTCCCAGTTCATGATGAATTGCACGGATGCGTCTTGCAAATTTGGGTACGACTTCTCTTCCTGTAAGAGTGCCAAAGGAGGCTGTCGCTACGGACTCCATAATGATTTCCAGGTATTTCCAGTTTTGAATCTTGGAAAGATCATACCAGGCTCAATATAGCATGTATTTTATTTTTTGTTTTTAATATAACCCAAAAGCGTTTTCATCGGCCGTTCAGGTTATGACCATGGTTTCGGGTTTTGGGCCCATAATTACTGCTGGAATCTTCTCTGCCACGCTTTCCTCTGCTCTGGCATCTTTGGTCAGCGCACCTAAAGTGTTTCAGGTAAGACAACCCCCCCCGAGCCCGGTGGTTCTCAGTTATTTCCTTTTGATGACCACCGAAGGCTCTCAGACGTTTGTCTGCATAACTTTTTTTTTTTTTAATTCAGGGTTTTTTTTATGTATGCAACATATCTTGCTTTACAACAGGGGTGTTCCAAGTGCGATCCGAGTGATTTATTGGCCGGCCGCACATTCCAAAAATGCAATTTAACAAAAAACGCCAAAAATGAAAAAAATCAGCTGGGATTTTACAAAAATAAAGTCCAAATATTAGGAGAAAAAAGTTGTAAACCAACCAAAAAATGTTTGGAAAATTAGGTCGCAGAAAAGGTCGTAATTACAGGAATAAAGTCATAATTACGAGAAAAGTTGAAAAACTGGAACATAAAAAAAAAAAGAAAAAAATAGAAAGTATTAAGAGAAAAACTATGTCATTTTAGCAGCAATTGGGGTTAAATTATAAGAAGCAAACAAAGCAATAAGAACTTTTGGAATAATAGGTTGGGGAAAAATGTATATGGGAATGAAGTTAAAATATTGTGGGAATAAACTTATGTTACAATTAAATATATTCTTTTTGTTTTATAATGTTTTTAGGCTTTTTTTTTGCTGACATTTTAAAGTAAAACATGACAGGAATCGCAGTGTTAGAAATAACGTTGGGAACGGGAGATTTTTCTGGTATTTGCATTTTTCTTCACCAAAATAGTCATTCATTGACGGTCCCCAGAAAAACAGCATATCTATATCTATATCGATAGATCTATATATCTAGTCTTTGAGAATAAAGTAATGCGGCCTGCTCAGATGAAAGGGAAACATCTTCTCTACCGTTGTGAAGGATACAATGCCCTGAGAATGCAGCGAGCTGGATGAATGAGAATATTCAGACATCAGCAATATGATATCATTTGATTATGTTTTAGGCTTTATGCAAAGACAACATCTACCCCAGCCTAAGCATGTTTGCCAAAGGTTATGGCAAGAACAATGAGCCTCTCCGAGGCTACATCCTGACCTTTGTGATTGCTCTTGCTTTCATCCTCATCGGTAGGTAGACCACACTGCTCCTTTACGTACCGCAAGATGACTATTTTCCCATAATGACGTGATTGTTTTGTTTTTCCAGCTGAACTCAACGTCATCGCTCCCATCATCTCAAACTTTTTTTTGGCGTCCTATGCCTTGATCAACTTTTCCGTGTTCCACGCTTCATTGGCCAACTCGCCAGGTAAGCTCTGGACCGATGAGTCAAATATTTAGTAGAGGCTCATGTCACCGACTCACGAGCGTGATAGAAGTTTGAAAATGACTCTCGTTGTCAGAAAATAGGAATTCTCTCAAATAACTGTATTATAATAATAATAATAATAATAATAATAGCCGCACGGTGGCTGAGTGGTTAGCACATTGGCCACACAGTCAGGAGATCTGGAAGACCTGGGTTCAAATCTCCGTTGGGCATCTCTGTGTGGAGTTTGCATGTTCTCCCCGTGCGTGTGTGGGTTTTCTCCGGGTACTCCGCTTTCCTCCCACATTCCAAAAACATGCATGTTAGCTTCATTGGCAGCTCTAAATTGTCCATTAGAGTGTGAATGTTTGTTTGTCTGCCCTGCGATTGGCTGGTGAGCAGTCCAGGGTGTACCCCGCCCGAAGTCAGCTGGGATAGGCTCCAGCATACCTGCCACCCTAATGAGGATAAGCGGTATAGAAACTGAATGATAATAATAATAATAATAATAATAATAGACGGGGAGCCCTCGGGTTGTAGGATGAGGACTCCCGGTTCTTTGAGGAATTTGATCTCCATTAGAGGGCTTTATTTGTCCCTTGTGGACTTTGCATAAAGCTGAAAACCGCGTCAAATGGGCCCTCACACGCCAATGCAACTCTGGGTTTCACGCAAGCCCATGCGCTTTTGGGGGACTCCACATATTATGTTAATGTTTATGAATCACTTACGTGTGGTGAGTCTGATACTCATCAATCATTCGGTTCTGCGTGTGTTCCCATGTGGATGTTGTCATAAATAATTAAGATTAGAAAGAAAGAAATGACAGCTAATGAGGCATGTTATACATAATGAATGAAAAAATGATTATGTGGATTAGGGTGACATCATAGCAGGGGTTTGTCTTCACCACACCCATCACAGCTAACCGAATAATTAAAGTCTGACTTGTGGCTGCGCTTACCGAGGCATAAAAGCGAGATCCCACACAGCACAGCGCAGCCCGAATCTGTATGGTCTATCTTCCGTCTGTCCGTCTTTGGAAATATCTTAACTTTGCCTGCAAGTTTTGCTGAGTTTCGGAGCATGGTGAGTAGGCAAGGGAAGACGGCGTACAGTCATCGCTCGTGTATCGCTGTACACGAGCGTGATAAATTAATTTCCGTGAAGAAGGATTCATTAATAAATGCCATGCTTTCATAGTTAGAGCATAGAAAACCATTTTACCGTTATTGGAACCGTGCAGACATGAAAGAACACCCCTCGACACGCCTACTGTGCTAAACTTAAGGTGTGTAAAAGTGAGTGGGGAAGAAGGACAAAGTAATAGGCCAAAAACTTTACCACTTCCACATGACATGAGAGGAGAACTATGTGGTGTCGGACCTGCCATGACTGAGTACATGCCGTGTGAAGATAGTCTTACTCTAATGTCATGTAATGTTTGTTGTCAAAATGTTTTGACAAAAATAGTCCATAGTCAGCCACGATACGTTCATTACCAACCGTAATCGAGTCCGGGAGCAATGTTCGAACCGCGACGTAGCAAGGGACGACTGCATGTCCCTCATCCTTTGGTTTTTCTTGTTGTTAAGGGGGAGTGCTCATAAAAGTTCTTCAAGGTTGACTGGTCTGCTCTTTCAAATTCCTCTGGCTTAGCTTCCACAAAGAAAGTATTCTCCCTCTTTTTAATAGGTTTACAGAAAAAATGTCCGTGGAAATATTGGAATGGCAACCTTATGAGTGATCTTTAAAGCAATGCTCTGATGAAAGTGTAATGTGTTTAGAAATATATTAAAATCTGTGCTCTCTTCCCCTCGAATCCCAGAGCTCTAGCTGTGCTCCAGGTACAGACTCTCTCAGCAAGCAGATCATTTGCAGTACGTGGACACAAATGGTACATTCCAGGCTTTTCAAATGTTGACAAGATGGATTGGATTGTACCACCTGTCCAACTACAATAAAAAACAAAGTTTCTGCCTCTTCTCAGGGAACATCCCGGCTTCCTATTAGGCCCAAAGGCACGGCCAATGTACCATTTATGTCTTGTGGTTCTAGCCTCTGTCCGTATGTAACAAGGCAGAGCCACTTTTTCCCATCACTAAAACCCAATTAGCGTAGGTCTTGTGTTTCCTCCAGAAGCAGTCAATAAATACTGTATGTCTCCTAATAGCTGGTATAGCGTTCTGGTTTCCTTGTCATTATTTAACCCACTTCCATTTCCTTTTAGACCACGACCACAATTCATTAAAATAAACTGCTTCTCATGTCGTCCGCCCATTTTTGTCCAAAATAATTGTATTTGACGAACCTGCTCAACTTCAACATCTAATGCTTTTCCTCATTTTAACAAAATTGTACATTTTGCAAAGGATCATATGCGGGTATTCCAGCAGCACCGTCAAGCCTTTTTTTTTGGCTGTTTGTAAAAGCCAGAATCTTCCAGCCTTTTTCTATGGCGCTGTGTTGCGTGACAGGAGCAGACATTTTTCTAACATCCCCCCGGGATGGTGTCCGAGCCCTAACAGAGGAGGTACGGCGCATGTGTACGGGAAGGGTGGGACGTGGGTGAGACGTTTGACACTTCTCACCCACTCCTCCCGCCCTTTTCTGGAGTATAAGTCACACCTTTTTTCTAGTTTGGATGGGCCTGCGACTTACAGTCATGTGCAAATGGATCATCAGAATTAACATGCGCTGCCTTGATTGGTTGGTGGCTGCAGTAATGAATTGAGTTGAGCTTGTGCGGTTAGGCACACTAGCGAATGATACGAAGCCTACCAGACACCTTTTGTCAACATTCTAACATGCGTGGAGACTGTGTCTGTAAGTAATGTGCAACTTTAATGATGAGAAATGTGGCGAGTCAGGTCAGAAAGGATGTCTAGCTTCAAGCCCTTGACTTTTTCATCGATTTTACTGCATTTGTAAACACAAAATGACACTTTGGTGTTAATTTGATGTGTACATCGCCGCCTCCTTTTGACTTTGTCTTCTCTATTACTTCTTTATGAATTGTTAGGAGCGGCGCCATGACGCTCCTTACAAAAACAACAACATACCTGGTAAATACCAGTAAATGTTTACTTCATGATATATTATTTTGACTGATGTGACTCATAGTCCGGAAAATACCCAGTCCCGATTGTGGGATGACGTGCTGGTGTGTGAAAGCTGCAGCAATTTCCCACTCCTGTGTAAACCTGCACAAATAAACGCCGGCTCTTCTGCCTGCACACGGGCCGCTTTCCCTTTCACGTCTTGTTCCTAAACTTGTGCCGTTCATCCCCCAGGCTGGCGTCCCAGCTTCAAATATTACAACATGTGGGTTTCTCTGGCTGGAGCTGTACTGTGCTGCGTGGTAATGTTTGTCATCAACTGGTGGGCTGCTCTCTTCACCAACGTCATCGTGCTGGGACTCTATATATATGTCAACTACAAAAAGCCGGGTAAGGGTGACATCTTCAGCCGTTGGTTTCTGTAAAGTAATGATTGGGAATGTACTGTTTACAGAATATAGACATATTTGTGCAACTAGGTGCAGCGGAACCTTGGTTAGCATCATTCATCTATTCCAGAGTCTCCGACTCTAACCAAAACGAAAAAAACAAAATTTTTCCCATAAGAACTAATCCATCCATTTAAGAAATGCATATAAATGATGAATGAAAGGGATAAATGACAAGTTAACGTCACTTTTACTTTGATTGAAAACATGGTTATTGACAAAGACAATGCGGCAGCAAGAGCTATTTTTGAAATTTGATAGTCTTTCTCACCTTCTTGGTCGAAATGCTTGGACTCGCAACTCTCTGGCTCCACTTTGGGTTCTTTTGGAGCCAAGATCAAAAGAATTGCAGGGACTTGGGCTGAGAAAGGTTCAAGAAATGGGTGGTGTCAGTGTTGCCACGTGGCGTCATGCACGACAACACGTCTCCAGGGAAGGCAAAAGTAACCTTTAATTCATTTATCCCTTGATTCGGTTATAGTCGGACCTTCTGGGACCGGTTAATGACATCGACCGAGGGTCCACTGTGTAAGTTTCACTTTTGCATCTCACAGCACCTATCAAGCCAAAAACGCTAACGCTAAACACGTTTTCATAGTCTTGCAATTATAGTTTTACATGCCGTAAACAATTCCAAACACAAACGATGAAAGGAACGGATACACGAAAGGTTACGTTTCTCTCGGTTGAGGCCGCGATTCTCGGTGCGTTTGTTGCCAAAGACCCTGTACGGCAGCGAGACGACACACAGACACCACCTTCCTGTTTTGCCATGAGTTGTTTTGTTATTATTCGTAGTGTTTCTGACATCAGCAGTGAATAACACGGCGCGGCATTGACATTTCCCCAGGATTGTGATTGTTGAATGAAGTGCCTACGTAATACACGACTGCTGTGTCTTTGGAGTCTCGGCGAGCGCAACGCAGGCCTCGCGCCTCGGAGAACACCCGTGTGCACACTCATTTGGACACGCAGCTACACACACACATACAGAGCTTACTTGCCGCCTGCGACGCCGCATGGGCCGGGCGGCTCAGCGGGGGGAGCCATAAACACACTTCCTAATTCCAACTCTCCGACGTTTCTGCGTGCACCCTCCTGTCCAGATGTGAACTGGGGCTCGTCAACCCAGGCGCTGACCTACCACCAAGCGCTGACCCACACTTTGCACCTCAGCGGAGTAGAAGACCACATTAAGAATTTCAGGTATGAAACGCAAGCAAGCACGCGTGCCATGCAATGTTGTCGTGTTTTGGCTGTAGAAGCATTAGAATCTGTGCTACATCAGGAGCTGTATTTGGCCACTGACCGTTCAGATGGTAGCAAAGCAAGCAAGATAGCAGGTATCAAATGCTGTCCTCTGAGCTCTTTCTCGTGGGAATCCTAAGAAGCTTAACATATTTGCTTTGATTTGTGCTAAGCTGCTTTGGATCTTTTTGTTCCTCCTGAAGACGCTACCGCGGGAACATGAACTCACATTTACTTAATGTCCTACGTAGACCCCAGTGTCTGGTGATGACTGGTTACCCCAACTCCCGTCCAGCCCTGCTGGACCTGGTACACAGCTTCACAAAGAATGTGGGTCTGATGATCTGCGGCCATGTCCGCACGGTGAGCAAATGTTTTTTTGTTTGGTTTTAAATCTTCCAACAGTTACAATATATTGACTAATGACCACAATACAATGTTACTGTTATTTGGGGATTGCTCAACTGCATTTTCTACAGGGGGGGGATACACAGGCACCCTTTGTTTGTCCTCACTAGGGTCACGGGGGTATGCTTTAGCAGTGAGAAGTGGTGAAGATGGCTTCACGGAGGGCATCAACTGTCTGGAACTGATGGGCATTTTGAGAAACTTCCCTTGCCGTCCATCCCCAAATGTTCTCTATGGGATTTCAATCAGTGGAACATGCAGGAGGGTCCAGAAGAGGGACGTTATTCTCCCTGAAGAAGCGAGCGTCGTGAACCGCAGCGTTGTCCAGTTGGAAAACCCCGCTGGTACCACACAGACGAGGGCCCTCGGTCATGAGGGATGCGACTTCTGCACGTAGCCTGCCGCCGTTTACACTTTGCCAGGGAGCATCAAACATGGGACATTGAAAGGTGCAACAAAGTTTTATTCTCTGGTGAGAGAAAATGTAACCTTGTCGGTCCAGATGGCTTCCAACGTTCCTGGCATGACAAGGAGATCCCACCTGAGATGTTTTCTAGGGGATGGGGGTCCATCATGATCCGGGGGGCTTTTTAATTCAGTGGAACACTGGAGCTTCAGATGGTGCATGGTCATCAGACGGCGGGGGGTTACGTGCAGATGTTGCAGCGGGCGTCCCTCATGACTGAGGAACCTCGTCCGTGTGGTACCAGCGGGGTTTTCCAACTGGACAACGCTGCGGTTCTCAATGCTGACTTGATGAAGGACTTCTTCAGGGAGAATAACGTCCCTCTTTCTTCCACACCCCTTACTGAATAAGCTAACTATTACATTTACTAGTACACATTTGATCTTTTTCCAATGAGAAATGGCAACGTGTAACATGCTTACTGTACTTCCCTTCCATAATTTGAATCTCCCCTCAAAACAAACTTCGATGTTTTATTGAACAAGAGTTCAAATGTGCTGGCAGTATCATTATGCTTACGTTATATAAACGCAGTCATCATAGGTAATTAAATATTGCATTGTATCCTACCGTGTGTGTGTGTGTGTGTGTGTGTGTTTACCCCTCCACAGGGCTATAGAAGACTAAACTTCAAAGATCTTGCAACAGAACAGTCCCGGTATCAGCGCTGGCTGCTGAAAAATGAAACAAAGGCTTTCTATACGCCGGTGTTTGCAGAGGACATGAGGCAGGGGAGCCAATTCCTGCTCCAGGTAGGGCTACTTTGCCTCTGAGGGCCTGCGGACCTGAGAACTTTCACAAGAACCTTTGTTAAGGATTCTGTGCCGGCTGCTGCTGCTGTTATATAAACAACAACATGCCGGAAGCGTTGTGATTATTTCTAACGGGACAGCAAAGCACTTGCGCGCCAACAGACGAGCATGGGTCCGCAGCATGTTAGCGTCTCGTCCCTTCCGCATTCCGTACCCTAAGTGGGATTTCTCTCCCCCTTAAGGCTGCAGGTTTGGGTCGTCTCAAGCCCAACACTCTAGTGCTCGGCTACAAGAATGATTGGCGGGACGGTGACATGATGAATGTGGAGACGTACATGAGCATCATCCAGTAAGTTGCCGCTCCCACTGTAAGGAACTTTGTAATCCATGGTATTAGTACATTTTAATAGGTCTTAAATACGCAACACAGTACTGCGGCTTAACCTCATAAATCCCTGTTTTAGCTGATTTTTTTGGTTTTGTTTTATACGCTCCAAGGTGCTGCCCCTCCTTCCTCCAACGCACTCTTTAAGTGCTGATCGTTTTTTTTCCCTCTCGCTCAGTGATGCGTTTGACTTCCAGTATGGCGCTGTTATCCTGCGATTGAAGGAGGGCTTGGATGTCTCGCATATACACGGACAAGGTATTACATGGCTGCACGTGGCGACATGGTACATAAATGCCACTGCATCCACGTGTACGTAGAGCAGACGGGTGACTATGAGCTGAGCATTTACGGGATTCTTTCCTCCCAGATGATCTGCTGTCCTCCCAAGAGAAGGCATCGGGGATGAAAGACGTGGTTGTGTCCATTGACACTAGCAAAGACTCCGACGGCGATTCCTCTAAGCCGTCCTCCAAAGCCACGAGCCTCCAAAACAGCCCGGCTACGCAGAAAGGTAAGATAAGCCCTGGGAATGTTTCCACACTGTCATGTCCTTTTGTTTGAAAGAATCATTCCGTCCGTTTGTTTGCACAGATGCCCGTTTTTGTGCATGGAGTAGTTTTTCTGTGTATTCAGTAATGCAGTATCTCGGCCCGTCTCAAGGATTGGCGGCACTTCGCTTTGTGTTATTAATTAGCTCCAAAATGTCCGATGAAAATGTGGGAAATTGGAGGCATTTTTTCCCCCATAGGAAATTAGTTGATCAAATTAATCTGTCGCGGAAGACGTCTTTGTACTTTGCAAGGAGTTCTTTGCTGGATTCAACAGTCTCTCATCTTCTCTATTCAATTGCTGGCACTCCTAACGTTCTTTGGCCCCGAGGTGGGTTATTTAGCAGTCACACTCAAACGCACGGACATACAGTCATCAATGTGCGCGGTGCGTTGTTTGGGCACGCGTCCCGAGGAATTATACTGTACATTCTCATCTGAGTGTGCCAAATGAATGTATGTTCCTTCCTGCCCGCAATAAGTGAATTAGCGCAGTAGGATGCAGTATTAATTAATGGATTACTTTCCTAGTCAGAGCATTGAAAACTTGTGACTTTCTAAATATGGGTTTTGACATTATTGGAGCATTGTAGACCTGAAATAACACCTCAGTAATTTCTTTTAAACTCCTGTTATTCATCTGTTTACATAACATATTGCGGGCTACGGGATCACTGCAGGGACACTGCTACCATAGCAAGCCAGTGAGCTAACTAGTTAGCCTCTCCAATTTATTTATTCTAAACTTAGTGTTTCAGAGTGGGTAAGAAAGACAAGTACGACAAAACCCACGTACCACTTCCACAAGGATTGGGAGGAGAATCTTTTTTTTAAAAAATTGGATCTGAGCCATGGCATGTCTACTTAGGTAAAGTAATCTAACAAGTCTCAAAACATTACTGATTCCTAGTGACCAGAATACTACATTTTTTCTTTGAATACTTTTGGACTAACAATAAGTCACCGTCACCTTTTATTGTTTTTTTGAAAATCCAGGATATAGCGAGGGACAAATATATCGCAAGAGTTGGCGTTTGCTGTGTAGGCTGAATAAACGAGCAATGTTCTCAGCATGCGGAAGAAGATGGATGGATGGCCATATCAACGTACCGAAGGATAAAGTACAACAACAGCCTTGTATGCGAACAGAGACAGCAGACAGGAATGGAAGCAAAGTTTTAGCAATACTGTTTGTGGAAACCTGAGGTTTGATTGTTCTTGCACAGACGTGAGGAGAACAAAAAGTGCTAACACATTGAAAACAGACCCCGTTCAACTCGCAAGTGCCAGGAATGGAACACTTTGTTCCTCGTGCACATTAAGTCCAAAGGGGCGATTTATGTGCTTCTATTTATTCAACATTTTGGGGGTACTATCACTCCCTTTCTTGTGTGTTGTTCTTTTTGCGAGTTCCAAGGGTTTAGTAGCACCGTGTCAGCTACGTTTCCCTTTGTAATCCTTATGGAAGGCACTGCATCCTATGGCGGGACAGAGGCAGATGGTCTCCTACTTTTTATAAATTAGGTCCCTCGCACCTCCAAATCCGAGGCCACGGTTCTCAGTCGGAAACGGGTGGACTGTACCCTCCGGGTTGGGAGTGAGGTCTTGCCTCAGGTGGGGGAGTTCAAGTACCTCGGGGTCTTGTTCACGAGTGAGGGACGGATGTGAGGGATGTGAGTGAGGGACGGATCGGTGCAGCATCTGCAGTAATGCCGTCGCTGTACCGGACCGTCGTGGTGAAGAGAGAGCTGAGCCGGAAGGCAAAGCTCTCGGTTTACCGATCCATCTATGTTCCCACCCTCATCTATGGTCACGAGTTATGGGTCATGACCGAAAGAAGGAGATGGCGGATACAAGCGGCGGAAATGACTTTCCTTCGTAGGGTGGCTGGACTCACCCTAAGAGATAGGGTGAGGAGCTCGGCCATCCGGGAGGAGCTCAGAGTAGAGCCGCTGCTCCTTCACATGGAGAGGAGCCAGTTGAGGTGTCTCGGGCATCTAGTCCGGATGCCCCCCGGGCGCCTCCCTGGTGAGGTCTTTTGGGCATGCCCAGCCGGGAGAAGGCCCCTGGAAGACCTAGGACACGCTGGAGGGACTATGTCTCACAGCTGCCCTGGGAACACCTTGGTGTCCTCCCGGTGGAGCTGGAAGAGGTCGCAGGGGACCGGGAAGTCTGGACTTCCCTACTGAAGTTGCTGCCCCTGCGAACCAGACCCGGATAAGTGGAGGAAGATGGATGGATGGATGGCGGTCCCTCGCGGTCTTAATGTAACACACCTATACTTGACAATATAAATTTGATTTACATGTGATCCATTATTGGTTTTGTCAATTTAATTGAGTCAATTGAGAACTTCTTTCTCTGCGCTCCGTGCTGGCTTGGTGTAGTTCCTGCAATTAAATGTGACTGGGTTGTACCAACTGGCTAAACATCACCATCAATGTACTTGCAAATGGTACCGTAATTTCCGGTGCATAAGACACATCTGCGTTTTTAGCCGCACCCACTAAAGTTAGCGAGGAAAAACAGATTTATTCGTGTAGTCCAAGACCTGGAGTGGACTGGAGCAAATCACGAGTTACAAGGGACCTCATGACAAGCTTATCCACCCTGTCAGAACTTGCAGGAGGTCATTACTCGGAATAACAGTCTGACTCACGGTGTCGTCTTAGAAAGAACGCTAAAATCATCACAGCAACTTAAGACTCAAAAGGTGGCTAAGAAATGAACAAGTACCAACGCAAGTTTAGAATAAAAATCAGCTATTTAACGGGCTTCCCATCGTGCGTTGCTTTCCAGCATCCAGTTGCAATCCAGGTCGTTGCAAGTGATGCAATGCACAGAAGTGGGATTTCTCAGTGCAAACGCAGGCCAGTAGAAAGGGAATTATGACCGAGTCCGTACACAAACAAAGGTATTCCTTGCAGGTCCTGTTTGTGTACGGTTCTTTCTAGTTCTCATGGACAGCTGTTGAGTCTGCCAGGTTATTGCATCAGGTTTGCAAATCATTTTTCTTTTTCTCTCCTTTTTGTCTCACATTTCCCAGATGAGGACGATGATGGCAAAGCTCCAACCCAACCCCTGTTGAAAAAAGGCAGGCTATTCATTTCATAGGTTGCCTTGAATCTTGCTCTCTTTCTCAGCATAGCGCTTTCTCCTTTTTGCCGTTTGTTCTGTACCGTCTGTTTCCTTCCTTCACACTCGACAACTTGTTCTCTCTCCGTAGATTAACCTCCATATTCAAATCTGGTCTTGGTCTCTGCTGTCGTTTGTTGTTTCCACCCAACCAGCAACTGGCTGGTTTATAATGCTGCGTCTTCTTCTGCTTTCCAGTTTCTAGCTCACGCACGGCCTCTTTACCTGTGTTACAGCGCCAAAAGCCCTAAAGGGTTTTTTCAATGTTTTGAGTTTGTGCCAAAGCCAACGGTGGAAGTTTTCATACTCTCGTTATGTCTGGGTATGAATGTCATATTGACTCTCGGCGAAGGTGCATGTTCTGTAATCCTTCTGACCCTGGAAAACAAACGTTCCAAATCAGTCATTGAGGGCTCATAACTTGTGTGACATTCACGCCCATGAGGACTTTATGGAAACTTCTGTTTAGTTCTACTTGTTGCTTCACTTCTCTGCAATTGATGCGTTGTCTGGAGGTCTTTTCCAGGATGGGAACGCGTCTCCCGTTTTGTCTTTGCAGGCTCGTCAATCTCAGTGCTCCACACCGTTGGTATCTGTCTGGGGTTCTTGAAGCATGTGTGAAATTCGTCAAATCAAAGTTCAAAATCGTGTAAATGCCATAAGACGTGCTGTTTAGTCAGAAAAGTTGAAGTGAATTGATAACACCAGGACGGTTCAGGTTGTAGATGTTCATCAGTCAGTGCTCAAAGACTAGATGGGACAGCTCGAGTCTGAAATGCTGGGAGAGAACTCGAAGACTAGATGGGACAGATCTAGTCTGAAACCTCAAATGAGAGCTCGAAGACGATTAGAGCTGTCCTGTCTAGTCTTTAATAAAAATGAAATGTAAGACGAGGGCTGTCCTATCTAGTCATTTGGTTCTCACCGTATCTTGACCTATCTCAACTGACATTTCAAACTAGATGTGTCATGTCTAGTTCTCGAGCTCTCGTCTTAAAAATTTAGAGTTGTCTTATCTAAACTTGGAGCTCTCGTCTGGCTTTTCAGACTACAGCCGTCCTATCGAGTCTTTGAGTTTAGCTATGCTGTCAGGCTAGAGCTGTCCTATCTAGTCTTTGTGCTCTCGTCTGGTATTTCAGACTAGACACCCAAAGCTATATACAGTATGGCTGTAAATGCTCTCATTCATCCAGCTCATTGTACTCTCAGGGCATTGAATCGATCGTAATCGTCTCTTAATCAGTTCACGCTCAACGACTGGATAGGCCAGCTCTAGGAGAATAGAATAGAATTGAAAGCCATTATTGTATAATGACAAAGGCTTTCTATTCTATATAGAGATATAGATATAGATATATATGTTGTATGTGCGTGTATATACATATACACACATACCTATATTCACAAGTGTATATCTATATTTTTTACTGTTAAGATGCATTGGTATTTTAGTTCAAGTGTAATTTCTATTATTCATTTGAAGGAATGTCGGCTACAAAGACATTTTCTAACTTTATCTACCTAATAAATAGGTAGTCAAGTCAGATCTATGAGTAGTGTATTCAGTTTTCGGCTCATAGATTAAGCAAATACTGTACGGTGTCTGAATGGAGCTGACGCAATGAATCCGAAGTCTTCTTTTTGTCCGGTTCATTTTTTGTGTGTTTGCACAAAGTGACGGGATATTAGAAGGTGTATTGATTGAAATGTTCTTTTGTTTGCATGGGCTGTCTGCGTGCACGGACGCGGTGCAGATAAGAAGAGCGCGACTGTACCACTGAATGTGTGTGACCAGAGACTGCTGGAGGCCAGCCAGCAGTTCCAGAAGAAGCAAGGGAAGGGCACTGTTGATGTCTGGTGGCTGTTTGACGACGGAGGTGAAGTTTGGCAGGAAATAAACATGATCCAGTTTACTGTGACTGAGATGTTTCAAATCCACCGCGCCTTTATATTATTTCTTCATTGTCCGTGTGTTTCTAAAGATTTTGGTCTTTTTGGGGGGTTTCCAACGTTCACAATGTGTTTTATCTTATCAAACCAAAATGTGTTGTTCCTAATCAAGGAGGAGACCTTGATCATTTTGGCCCACAGGTTTGACTCTGCTCATCCCGTATCTGTTGACCAACAAGAAGCGGTGGAAGGATTGCAAGATTCGAGTTTTCATTGGAGGCAAGATCAACAGGATAGACCACGATCGCCGAGCGTAAGTCCTGCACAGTATTTGCAACACTCCCTTTTACACTGTAATAGACGTTATGGTGCCTATTAGGTAGAATTACTTAATTAGATTCAGCTCCAGAGCCCGCCCCCGGCCCTAAACGTTCCTATCGAACACGGTATAACATGTAGAGCATGTAGAACACTACGGGAATGTAAGATGATTGATGGTCACAGCACACAACTATGGTGCGTTCAAGTGCAAAATCTCCTCACTTGACAAAAAACATTGTCAGCATATCTCGAAATGATTATCGAGTTACGGGAAAGGAAATGTTTTCTGCAAAAAATGTTTGTAACAATCGGTGTTGACCAAGAATACGCACATTTGTGGTGATTTGCTGTACTTGTAAGTGTGTTTGGGTGTGGTCCACATTTTTTGGCATCTGATATGATCGGGACATCCCTAATTTTGGTCCAACAATGCATGACATCGGTCTATCACGTTTTTTCAAATTATAAATAAATATTATATATTAACACAGCATAGCTGTTTCTTGGTTAAACATAGCCTATTAATGGTAAAAAAATATGATGCATATTGAAGTAAATGTTATGTATTTTTGGCCTAAATTGTGTATTTTTGAGAGTAAAACCCAAGTATAAGGCGCTTTTATAAGACGCTTTTAAAGATATGTGGTGATGTGTAGTGTTCTACTTTGGTCACTAGGTGTCAGTACTTTTCCATAGGAATGACTGAGAGGATCCCAGAAGTAAAACAGGAACGACAAGGAACTCTCCCAATGCTAACACGTGTGAATATTTATCATCTTTTTATATTTATGTGTGTATATATGCAATACAAGTGTAAATGTGACGGTGTTATTTTATGTCTAGAGTTTTCTAATAATGTTACAAACTGTATTTAACAGAAAATATTCCGTTTATAAATACGGAATGCTACTTTATGGAAGTTCTGGTATCACGGTGGGAACCGATTCACTGCAGTAAATGAGAGACTACTGTGTAGTTTTTGGCATACAACACAATCACCCTGATTGCACACACACACACACACACACACACACCCCTGGTCTTTGTCTGTCCCTTATTGTCACCTCCAGCTGCTTCCTTTTGTGGGATAAAATTAGCACGGACACAATTTTTCTCGCTAAAGCTGCTCACCTTTGGCTTTTCCTAGGTTTTTTTGGCAAAAGCATTACATTGTTTACATCGTTGACATTCATCTTTTCCTTATTTCGGAGTACCGTTCTCACTTAGGAAGCTGTAAGATTTTGGGAACTGTCCAAATTCTTTTACGCGCCAGCAGAGTGCATGTATGTTGAGATGAGGATCAATGCGTCTAATGGGCGTAAATGTGTAGCTGTCATAACTGCAAGTTTTCATCACTTGCTGTGGAGAGTCGTGATCTGTGCCTGAAGTCAACAGCAGGGGCATTTGCTGTGGCTGGAATGTGTAAGTCTTCCAACTTGACTGTTGGATAAAGAGGGATGCCATCCGCGCAACAAATGTAGTTTGAATTTATGGGAAATGGGTGGGCATCCACCGTTTAATACGCTGACGTCAAGTTCCATTTGAGTTGCAGCTGCTTTCCAGGACTCACCACAGTGTTTGCGCTCTTGTCTTTCCCCGCGTAGGATGGCAACTCTGTTGAGCAAATTCAGGATAGACTTCTCGGACATCACGGTGCTGGGAGACATAAACACGAAGCCCAAAAAGGAGCAGTAAGTATTTCTCATATCTGCGCACGGTTGGTCTTGTTTTCATATCATTTGTGTGGACGTTTAACTGTTCACGTAATGGAAAGGGCAGTTTGTTCTGTTCTTATTTTCTACTCCTGCATGAGGACGCTGTCATCAGCAGCGTTTAGAAACACATCGGGGGCACAAAATATATTCCAGAAACTGCAACTTTGTGTTTTGTTCCTGATCCTGTCCATCCTGGTCACACCCAAATATATACACGTATCATGTCCCTCATATAGAGGGTTGTGTCAGGAAGGGCATCCGACGTAAAACTTTTGCCAAATCAAAACATGCGAATCAAAAAGAACAAATTGATTCGCTGTGGCGACCCCTGATGGGATAAGCCAAAAGGAAAAGAAGAATTGTTGTTGCTATTCATTTGTTCGACAAATCGGTCCATGTCAGTTGTTTTGTGTAGCACCAATTCACAAGGAGTGACTCCCGCGTGAGCAGGGGTCTCGAACTCGCGGCCCACGGGCCAGTTGCGGCAAGTGAGATATTTTGTGGCCCCCAACTCAACATGAAAGTTTATGAATGTTAGTGCCGCCCTCGAGTTTTATAAGAGTGGCACTTTTTACAGGGTTGTGTGCAGAGGTGACAAACCTACCAATCACGGCAGGGTATATGGCTCTCAGGGGTGTGACATTGACCAGGCTTGACTCAAGCAGAGAAGATGTTTTCAATGAGTGAAAAACTGATCATTAGTACTAGTACTAGTTTTGCACACACCAGTGTTTATCTTGTTTTGTGAGACTACAAAAAAAAAATGTAGACGTATGAGAAGATTGGATTTTTAAAATGTTTATCTTAAAGTTTGAGACCCCAGCTCATGAGCAAGCTGTTACGGTAGCTCTGTACTGTTTTATAAAGCACGGCTGTTGTTTCTGTTGTGTAGCATGGCTGCTTTCGAGGAGCTGATTGAGCCCTATCGATTGAAGGAAGACGACATGGAGCAGGAGGCGGCTGAGCGTCTGAAAAACAGCGAACCATGGCGGATTACTGACAATGAGTTGGAGCTTTACCGTGCCAAGGTTTGTTTTGCATTTAAGGCATACTTGCGTGTACGTTCACATTTGGTGTAGAAAAATCGGATTTGGCTGCTGTTCCGCCGATCAAGTCTGGCTCTTGTCTCGCCGAACATAACAGTAATTTTACTGACACTCAGTGACCAGCGTAGAGTTCTACATAAACATCTGTTTACAGTAGGCGGGACATCTTTGCAACGATTAATCGATGAATCGATTTGTTAATCGACAACTATTTTGGTAATCGATTAATCGTTTCACTATGAATATCCTGATTTTAGCCACTCTAATGTAACCACTGTGTTTTTTTATTTCCTTAGTGATCCATGAAAACAGACATATTGTCTTTTGTGTTTCGGGCAAAACAAGATTCTTCACACGCACTTTGACTTGGGGAAAGAGCTATCAACATTTTTGCCTCTTTTTGATATCTTGCAAAGCACTGCAGAGATGTGCGTGTAGAGCGTGTGTAAAAGAATTCCCACGCAAAGTAAATCCCATACTTGTACTTGTGCTTAGAAAATGTCTACAATTCTGCACCCTCTCCAGGATCTTTTACCCTGCATACACACACAACCTACTGGTAGAACAGGGAAACTGCTTGTTTGTGTTTGTGACGTTTGGCAACTGATGGTTTATACTTTGCTACTTCCATTTTTCGGTGACTGACATCTTCCTCTTCGCTGTGATTTTTGCAGGGTAAACGTCCATTCATGCATTCTTAAAGGGATTACTGCAAAGAAGGGGAAAAATGAAAATGACTTTTTAAAAATCCGATTCAATGATTAATCAAAAAAACAATCGACCGATTAATCGATTGCAAAAATAATCGTTAGTCGCAGCCCTAGACCTGGTCATTTTAAAAGAAGCTCGCAGCCTGAAAACTGCGAGCCAATTTTACACACACGTAGTTTATACATGCATATGGGTCCTAAAAATAAAATATCCGTGTCAATTTCAAGGCTTCCTGGCCTTCCAAGCGATGGTCTTTTGTACTTGAAAACTAGTCTCAGTTTGTGCACTTCGTGTGTCTTTCAAAAGTGCATTTAAGAAGTGCACTGAGAAGTGTGGCAAAGTTCACTATTTATTCCTTACCCTGATGTCGCTCTCAGAAAGGCCAAATCGGTCAAATTCTTGCATTCGTTTTGCACGTACAATCTTTGCATTTTTGTTTGGGGTTTGACGATCTTAATGTCCAACATTCGCTTGCAAGCATGTGCATGCAATCTGAGAGCATCACTCTTATAGGAAATGTTTTGTCTTTCCAGACTAATCGTCAGGTCAGACTCAACGAACTACTGAAGGAGCACTCCAGCACAGCCAACCTCATCGTCATGTAAGCCATTTTTGGATGTGTGGTGGTTTTTTGCTTGATGTATACAGTATGTCAAGTGGGGATGTTTTGGCTTCCGATCCGATGTTTTTATAGTCTTTCTGGTTTTTTTAATAAAATAATAAATTCAATACATTGGTTAATTATAAATAATTGATTTGCAAATTATGGTGAAAAATAAGTATTTGGTCAGAAACAATACTTTTTTGTAACCTTTGTTGGTAGTGACCGAGGTCAAATAAGTCTCTCTGTTGCTGGTGCTTTGGCCCATTCCTCCATGCAGATCTCCTTTAGAGCAGTGATGTGTTGGGGCTGTCGCTGGGCAACACGGATTTACAACGCCCTCCAAAGATTTTCTATGGGGTTGAGATCTGGAGACGGGATTTGCCGCTTCAGGACCTTGAAATGCTTCTTACGAAGCCATTCCTTTGTTGCCCGGGCGGCGTGTTTGGGATCATTGTCATGCTGAAAGACCCAGCCGGGTTTCATCTTGCTGATGGAAGGAGGTTTTTACTCAAAATCTCACTATACGTCGTGGCCCCATTCATTCTTCCCTTTACACGGATCAGTCGTCCTGGTCTCTCTGCAGAAAAACAGCCCCAAGCATGATGTTTCCACCCCCATGCTTCACAGTAGTTATGGTGTTCTTTGGATGCAACGCAGCATTCGTTCTCCTCCGAACACGTCAAGTTGAGTTTTTACCAAAAGTTCCATTTTGGTTTCATATCTCCCAATCCTCTCGTGGATCGTCCAAATGCTCTCTAGCAAAGTTCAGACGGGCCCGGACATGTACTGGCTTAAGCGGGAGCACGCGTCTGGCGTCTGAGAGCATCACTCTTATCCCAGCTCTCTGCAGGTCATTCACTAGGTCTCCCCGTGTGGTTCTGGGACTTTTTTGCTCGCCATTTTTGCCATCATTTTGAGCCTGCAGGGTGAGGTGGAGCGTGGAGCCCCAGATCGAAGGAGATGTCTTCCGTTCTCTAATCGCTCCCACAGTTGATTTCTTCACACCAAGCTGCTTGCCGAAGTTCTCTGGTCTTGGCCGTAGTAGAGTTTGGAGTCTGACTGTTTGAGGTCGTGGACGTGAGTCTTTTATACCGATAATGAGTGATAATAAACAGGTAACGACTGGAGAAGGGAGGAGCCTCCTAAAGAAGTTACAGGTCTGTGAGAGCCAGAAATCTTGCTTTTTTTGTAGGTGACCAAATACTTATTTTCCACCATAATTTGCAAAGAGACAATATGATGATCTGGATTTGTTTTCCCATTCTCTCCTTCTCCTCTTTTAAGTGGGAGAAGTTTAGAAGAGAAATGCTTTGCTTGACCATGTTCGGGGTGGCAGCAGGTGACGTGGGCGGTTGTCTAAACGCCGCTCACGGCGGGAATGTCAAATCCATACATGTGGGGCCGCGAATGTTAAGAAAAAAAAAATGGCATATTACTCTGTGCTTTTCCGAACGGACGTCAATTGATCCTCTTTGTGTTTGACCCCCCGCCCCACCAGGAGCCTACCATTGGCCAGGAAGGGGGCCGTGTCGAGTGCTCTGTACATGGCCTGGCTGGAGGTGTTGTCAAAGGACCTGCCGCCCATCCTCCTGGTGCGCGGCAACCACCAGAGTGTCCTGACCTTCTATTCTTAAAAAATACACAAGGAGAATGTCTCACATCTACCTAGTCTCTGTTAGTGGACCCACTTTGATATATATACTTATATATACACACAGTATATACAGTACCTTCCAGTTCCAGCCCAAACATAACCATGCACACTTTAAAATAGCAACAAGGTTTAGGGACGGGGAGAGCACCCGCTGGAAGTAGCGTTGGGCTGCTTGTGTACACGCCAACTCTCCTCCTTATCTCGCCCGTTTCTTCACGCGTGGAAACGGGCGGTTTCTCCGGTTTTAAAAGCGGTTCTTCTGCCCCGACTTGACCCAGTGCTGTGGACTTTTTTTTTTTCTTTTTGCGGCCACACGTGCTGGTTTTGCTGGAGGAGTTTTAACGGTTGCGAGGCGGCCTCGGCGCCCTCGCCGTTTTCCTGGAATGTTTGGAGAGAAGCGTGGAGAAGGAATGCTTTGCAACACCTTTTTAAAGCCTTACGGATGTGCCTTCCAGCTGAAGCAGATGACGCTGATCTCGATGTAGATGACCTTGTTTCATAGTTTATGGACTGATTCTTCCCTAGAGGGAACCTTGGCACGCGTGACTGATGGCATCAAGACTTTCCGCCAGTTCTTCCCCCTCGGTCCACCTGTGTCTGGGCCCACAGTGCTTTTCTTTCATAGTCTTCCTTATTTGGATGCCTCAACAACTCTGCAAAGGACACGACTACGCTGGTAGGCGCAGCGCCTCACATCCGTGGAAGGTCAACTTGGGTTTTTACGCCAGGTCGCCTGAAGAGTAGCCTCTCCTATGTAGCTGCTGATCAACTAAAAAGCTTTCAGTCAACCACTCCTTTGTTTCTGGTTTGTCCCCTGGAAACTTTGCCTTAAATACCAGAAGCTCCGCGTTGGCTTTCTGTAAGCCGCGCCAGGCATGTGGGCCACATGTGGGCGAAGGCGGGTCACACAGGAAGTGTGCTTTCTTTGGCACAGCTGTCCGTTGATGTCCGCACGTGTCGGGAACGACGGCGTTACTTGACCTTTCCGGCTAATCTAATCAATGACCGTTTGGAATGTGATGCGTTGATGTACAGCTGCTATCGGAACGGCGGGAACGAGTACGGCAATCCTTCACCGCTTTGCGCTTGGAATTTTTCTCTGTGGTGGGTTTTCTCCAATGCATTCATGAATAAATCATGCCCTTTCATGGCTGGAGCTGGCCTTGTGTTTGTCACAAAAGTAATGTTGGCTGTTTTTGCCTGAGCCTTTCCACGCATGCGAGGCTTTCGGAAGATGACCTCAAAGGCATTGTGATGACACGTAGCGTCCTACGCTGGGCACTAGGTGTCCGTAACGGCACTGCGATGTTCGGTGGGACACGCGAGCACCAGACACGGCTGCAAGAACACGGGGGCTTGTTTTGCAGGATTGAATGACGGCCACCATAATCCCAAACATGGGCTGCCGGAACACATTTACAGCAACACACACGAGCACGCGTCTTATTTATGTTTTAAATGTCTACTATGTTGGTAAATATGAGCGTAAAGGTGATTGTAGGGGTGTTATTTCGTGTCTAAAGGGCTCTACTAATGTTAAAAACATCTATTTAGAAGGCCGTAAACAGGTTTTCCACGCTCTAACCACAAAAATACTCCCTTTTAGATTTAAAGAATCCCACTTGGAGTCTGGAATTAACCGTGACGAACGAGGGATAACTGTATTGTAAACGTCGCAGGTACAGAACCGGTCGGGTCTTTCGATTGGATCTCCATGGGGACAATGAGAGTCTATGTAGACGGGTAAGAACGGCTCTTCTTTCTGCAACCTTCTATGAAAAGAGTCGTTCAAAGGCATCCCATCTCTAAACCACACGAGAAGTCGCTGCAACAATGTCGAGCGTGTTGCGTTTTCGTGATGAAGAACAGGCAGTACTTGAAGGTCATCGATGTCAAAGGTACATTGTGTGCTACTCAAACGTTCTCCTGTGTGTTTTTTTTAAGTAATTCAGTCTGGGACGGCCTACAAAGCTCCGGCATAGCGAGTTCTCCGCTCAGCGAACAAAATTCCCCCGTTTGAAAGTGGCTCAAACGGAGGAAACCGATGGGAATCATTTATCACGGCCTGATCTCTGTACGTCTCCGGCCAAAGCACGATGGGGAGAAAAGGTGGCCCTCGGAGGATCCGTGAATCACGCGCCAGAACGTGTCACGCCAGGAGCAAACTCTCCCACCTCTTTGCACGTCACGTTGTGTCGCCGTCTCCGCCGGCTTTCACTCCATTTGCTTGTTTGAACGAGCCTTCAATGCCACCGTCCGTGTCGAGTGGGGCTGATGATCCATCGTTTGATGTATTGATTGCTCAACTGTTTGGAATTCATTGTTACGTCGTCATGTCGATGGAATAAAACGGAGTGCGCTACCTGCCGGAGGCTGTAGGGCCCACGCTTCCATACGTTTCCCATTCCAAAAAGATGCAGCAGTATATACGGCATATTAGACACTGTGTGCCCTGGCTGGCCACAATAAAAGGCCTCTCCAATATATGCAGTTAGCAAGCCGTCAGCACGGCCCTTTGCCGGCAATCCGCCGCATTATACTGCGGGATTGGGCGCTTTGGGGTGGCCTTTTATTGTGGCCAGCCTCGGGCAGTGTCTAAAACAGTCCGTCTTTATGTGGGGGCGGGGGGACAAATCACCCATTGTGAATTTTACTGAAGCAGTTGGATATGTGCATGCAAAAGTTTAGCGGAGGTCAAATTAAGGTCTCCAGTAAAAGTTACACCACTTGGAATTTCAGTTTTTCCAAAAAATGATGACCACTAATGACTTATGAATACATTTAATTCTTTTGTGACTAAACGAAGCATTTTCAAGTATACGAATGACCAAATACTCTCATAAAGCAGTCTGCAATGACATGTAGTGTTCTACGCCGCCAGTAGGTGTCAGTAAGGTTAATGCGATGTGCAGTGAGAAACACAAGCACCAGACTCAGGATCACCGGGAGAGGATGTGGTTGCAGGTTTGAATGATCTCAAAACAGCCACAATGACTCCTTTCTCGGGCTACTGTTGCTGAAACTCAACCCACCCCGACATGACTTCTAATTTGTCCTTTCTCTTGTGTCGACCACGTTACGTAATGCAAGGGTAAAGGTGAGTCTCTTGATTATCAGTGTTTTTGGCATTCATAATTCACCCAGGTACAATTTTTAGGACATTTTTGTTCACATTGAAGGTCATTTTTTAAAAATAAACCTTTTTTTTTCTTGTGAGCTGCTTTTTCGAAATGAAAATGACCAAGAGCGCCTCCTTTCTGTAGGATTTTTGTCAACACTATTGATAAGAAACGGAGAGTCAACAATCCCATTCATCATGTTAGCATGCTAATGCTAAACAGCAACCAGAAGTCAGCGCGAACACGGTCAATCATGTTAACACAAAACACGTTTTTGTAGTTTTACACGGATTTTACATGCATTAAAAAAAATCCAAAGGTATATGAACGAGGAATGAAATGGATGAATGAACATTTAAAGTCAAGACAAAAACATGAGGTGGCAACGACATCGACACAGAGACCACCTGCTTGTTTTGCCATGAGTTATTGATGCAATTTAATACTGCTCACCGTCATCATCAGAAGGCTGGCACTTCCGCCTTTCTTTGGCCCCATTTCGGGTTATTTTGTGATCAAAAAGAAGTGCTGGCTTGAGGTGAGAAACACTAATTTAAGAAGTAACTCATGGCAAAACACAAAGGAAAATTATGGTGAAAACTCACGCACTCCCGGGGGGAACATGCAACCTCCACACAGAGACGGAGATTGGAACCCTGATCTCCTGACTGTGAGGCCAACGTGCTACCCACTTATCCACTGTGCAGCCCGCAAAAATTTATTACAAGGACAAAATGTAACGAATATTATTTAAGGAAAACAACTTTTATGAAATATTTGGGAAATAAAACAATTATTTAAAATTAAATTAACACATTTTTAATGTAAAACTGACATGAATGCAAATTTTTTTTTCACTTATAGCACAAAACTGAGATGCAGTTTTTATTTAAAATATAAGCAGCATAGAAGATGGATGGATGTACAGTATATATGCGTATATATGTATATACATGTGTGTATGTATATATACACATATGTATGTATAAAAATATATACGTGTATTTTTATACATATGTATGTACAGGGGTGTGAAAAACTATTTGCCCCCCTTCCTGACTTTTTGTCACACTTGATGTTTGTGCTCATAAAAAAGAGTTAACTATTAGTCAAAGATAACATCATTGAACACAAAATGATGACCGCCAAGACTTTTGGGAAAAGATCTTGTGGACTGACGAAAGAAAAGTAGAACTTTTTGGAAGGTGCGTGTCCCGTTCCATCTGGCGTAAAAGTAACACAGCATTTCATAGCAACAGTCAAATATGGTGGTGGTAGTGTGATGGTCTGGGCTGGTTTTGCTGCTTCAGGACCAGGAAGGCTTGCTGGGATAGATGGAAGCATGAATTCTACTGTCTAGCAAAAAATCCTGAAGGAGAAGGTCCGGCCATCTGTTGGTCAACTCAAGCTAAAACCATCTTGGGTACTGCAGCAGGACAATGACCCAAAACACACCAGCAAATCCACCTCTGAATGGCTGAGGAAAAACCAAATGAAGACTTTGGAGTCTGACCTGAATCCCATGGAGAAGCTGTGGCATGACCTTAAGAAGGCGCTTCATGCTAGAAAAGCCTCAAATAAAGCTGAATGACAACAATTGTGCAAAGATGAGTGGGCCAAAATTCCTCCAGAGCGTGTAAAAGACTTGTTGCAAGTTTTGGCAAACGTTTGATTGCAGTTCTTGCTGCTAAGGGTGCCCAAGCCGTTATTAGGTGCAGCGGGAATTACTTTTTCACACAGGGCTATGTGGGTTTTTTTTCCCTAAATAATAAAAACATTCCTTTTAAGACTGCATTTTGTGTTTACTTGTTATTTTTGACTAATATTAAAATGTGCAAATAACAAGTCAGGAGAGGGCAAATAGTTTTTCACACCACTGTGTGTACATTTATAAACGTGTATGTGTATGTATATTAGTGTGTACATACATACTGTATATACACACGTGTATGTACACACAGCTGTCAGCATACACAAAAGATCCAAGTGTCCCTCGCATCCTTTCCTTTTTCAGTGTGTCCGTCCGTCGCAGGAAAAAGTAGGACCCCAAGGAACGGGATTTTCTGGTTTGCAGGCGTGCACGGGGGAGCTTTCCAAGTCGAGCGCGTGTTTTAGAACGGACTCTCGAGCACAAACAAAACCGGGCCCACGTCTGTCACACTTTCTTTTCCAGCACCACAACCGGCACGAGGATGACGATCAGAATGACGCTGACAGACAAACCGATGACAGAAAGGATTTTGCGGAGTCTTCGCCGTCGCTCTTCCGCTTGTTTTTTCCGCAGGAGCGCGTCAAATCCTGGCGTGTACTGATCCTCCAGCCAGAAATCCAGATCTTTGGCTGTCTTCTCGTCGTCCTGAGCAACAGCAGGCAAGAATAGACGCAGTTAGGAAGATTGTGTGGCACGAGAGTCGTCTTAGGCGCTAACACCGCACTTACAGTAAAGCGAACCAGCAAGCACTTTAGTGACAGAGACAAGGAAAAACTCCCTTTTGGGACGAAAACCTGGAGCGGAACCCACGTTCTGTTTGGCAGCCATCTGACAAACAGCCAACGTTTCCCAACCCTATGGTTGCTAGTTCGATCCGTGATATTGCTGGAAGCATCCCACTTAACACATTTTATTTCATCAAGTTTGCCTTTTTCATTTTCAACATTTCTGGTTTTTTAGTCGGCTAAAACCAACGGACAAATTTCTTTCTAGACATTCTGCTTGTTCTACAGGCTGCTGTTGCTGGTTCGATCATCGGCCCATCTTTAATCATTCCATTTGTTTTGACATTTCAGCATCCAGTCTGCATTTTTACTTTCCAACATTTCCAATTTCCAACAACATTTTCCACAACAAATTAGTGCTCCCCCACTGGTGAAAAAGGATTTTCCATTTTCCAGGACTGCAACGTTCCACTCCTCTACAGGGCGGCGTGGCTCAGGTGGTAGCTTGGTCCTCCCCTAACTCGACGATTGCTTGTTCGATTCCCAGTCCTCGTGTAATCATTCAACATCGTTACATTCCAACTTCCACCTTTTTTCTCGCACCGTTTCTCACTCGCTACAAACCATTCCAACATCAGAATATCCAGCTCATTCTGGACATGTGGAAAATCAATCGGGATTGTTGGAAAATCATATACAATATTTGCATATAACATTTTCCTATTGAAAATAAGTGGAGACGTTTCTGATTGGTTGGGATTTGTTTCCCATTCAATGGCTCGGGTTTTAGAGTGCTGGTCTACCAACCTGGTGGTTGCTGGTTCAATCCTGATTTCAAGGATATTTCTTTCTACACTTTGTTTAGCATCCACACAATTTCTCCGGACATTGAAATGTAGTGCATGTTTTTCCCAAAAGCGCTACGCTCATCTGCCAACGAGCTACGTTTTTGTTTTTGCTCCCATTTTTACTCTTCTACCAAATCACCTGTAAAAAGTCTGCAAGTCTGCCATGGCCCGTGTGCGTGGTGTACTCCTGGAGGGTCCAGGAAGGCTTGCATTTCTTGACGTCCTTTGCGTCTGTCGTGCTGTACAGAGGGTTGGTTTTAACGCGGGACTGTAGGCCGCCAGGAGCAAAGCGCTCCTCGAGGTATCGTTCCACCAACGCCACGGAATCCTCTTGGGAGGAGGACCACCGGCCTTTTGTCTCCGCCCTTTGCTCCGACACACCCTGTCCTTAGAAGAGACGCTTTCAGTTTCACATCAAGTGCATTCTTCAAGCTCACCCCTACTCTCAGAGCTATTCTGGCAGGGAGGGTGGTCAAAGGAAACCTACCAACCTGAGACATCTTGTGAGTAACCGGCAGCATCCTGACATCCAGCTGGAGGAACTTCTGGGGGTGGTTGTTGTTTGGCAGAACAGGAACGTCCATTCTGTCTCTGCATTCACACTGTCGGTCGGCCTCCGTGGAGTCACTCTGTAATAATAAATGAGGAGCAGCCTGTTTATGAGCCTGGATCGCCTGCCGCTGTGTGTAACCCAATCTGCCAATGAGCAAGGCGTGTGTATGATAGGGCTGCAGTATATTTCACCAGTTCTAATACTAAGGTCATACATAATACAGTACATTCCGCCACACTTGCTCTAACTCTCGTTGGACTCTATTGGGCTGCCTGGACAAGCTCCGTACATCGTGATGCTTCCCATGCCCCGCCCCCCACCCCCAAAGTCGTACACCTTAAGATACGGTCTCAAATGTGTCCTCACTAAAAATAAATGCCGCGCGTGAAAGGCAGGGGTGTCCACAGTGTGGCCCGGGGGCATTTACCACCCACGGCTGTTTTTTTATTGGCCGTTGGCATTGTCTAAAAAATACACAAACAAGAAAAGTTAAAAAAAAGCAAGAAAATCAGTAATTTTACAAGAATAAAGACAACATATCAAGAAAGAAAATATAATATTAATAACATTAATAGTAAGAGGAAAAATAGCAAAGTTTAAAAAATAAAAAAATATGAATAAGAAATATATATAACAAATACTAGTAAAAAATGAAGAAAAAGTAAAAACAAAAATGAAACATTTGTTTTAATATTTGCTCCGGGTGTCATGTGCATTTCGGCCACGGGGTGGCATAAGTGAGTCAAATTCTAGGCTAGAATTCTTAGATCCTATTCCTAACTCACGTCGTCGTTGCAAGATGGGAAGGCTGGTTGGCGCAATACCGACCTTGTCCACAGGTCAGCGCCAGTGAGTCAAATGCTAGGAGCGCTTTGCCAGTGCGAGTTGATTATGTGCTTACCGACGCTGTACTGTCGTATGGTTCTGCCACAAGTTACGTCATTAAAAACCGGGGCTGGTGCCGCCCATAATACACAACTTGCAGCAATGTGATTATGTTTTTGAAATTCAAACAACAAACCGTTTTATTAACAACATCTCCAACGACGCATGTTCACCGGCAAGCAACAGTTCCACTTCATCGTCGGTCCAGTTCGGCCGCTCGTACTCGCCGCCTTGTTTTCTGTTTACAGGCCGTCTGCGCAACTGCGCATGCCCAGTGTGTTGTTGTCGGTCTGTCACGTGTTTCCGCTTTCAGAGTGTCACAGCGCCACTAACAGGTTTGGCGTGTGTATTACATCGTTTCCACTCGTTTTCGGTCTATGCATGTGGACGCACATAGTTTGTGAACTGGCTCCATCTTTACAGAAAGTATCATGAAATATAAAAAACTGTCGTGAAAATAAAAACGTCTATATCTTGTTACTTCCGGAATCATTTGTCTTATTTAAAAGGTGTGTCCATTTTTTTAGGGGCCCTATAATCATCTGAAGGTTGTTTTGCATTACTGCTTGCTAAAAATGTCTAACAATGACAACCAAAATGTAATTTGGGCGTTTTTCACTGAATAAGCAGAGTAAGTTAAGTAAGTTAATAAGTTATTTATCCGTAGATTTGCTTTTGGCTTAAAAAAAAATCAAATCTGGAAAAAAATAATTTATGGATTTATACATTTAAAATGTATAGCGTGACACAAAAATAAATGACGTTTGAATTTGTACAACTCCCAAAAATAATAAGGAAATCGTTCTAAAACAGTGCCACGTGAGTGCCACGTCATCTCTACGCGCCGCCAATCAGCGTCGTCTGTGCTTCCGGCGCGTCTCGATGACGTCGGCCACCCCCGACTTGCCACCAGGCACGGGTGGTCGCTGAGATGGTTACCCTGACGGAGCGCCGCCGCGGCGGCGGGGCAGCGACAGCGGCAGCGGCAGCGGCGTGGTCCTGGTGGCGGGTCTCTGTCTTACTGCTGTCGGCGTCCTCGCTGCCGGCGGCCAGGGCGCTGGTGGAGGGTCTGTACTGCGGCGCGGAGGTCTGCTACGATGTGCTGGGGGTCACACGCGAGGCCCCCAAGGCGGACATCGCTCGGGCGTACCGGCAGCTGGCCCGGCGGTACCACCCGGATAGGTTCCGGCCTGGGGATCCGGAGTTGAAGGGGGAGACCGCGGAGTCCGCCAAGAAAAGGTTCCTCCTCGTCGCAACAGCATACGAGACGTTGAAGGTCGGTTCTAGTGGGTCCAATATTTCTACTTTGACCATTTCCAACGTGCATAGAAACACATAATGTCTAACATTGTATGCTAGTTTACTCCTGCTTTGTCTGCATACATGGAAGGATGGGACACCAAGCAGGGCTAACAGTCCTCGTGTGTGCAGGACGAGGACACTCGGAGGGACTACGACTACATGCTGGACCACCCGGAGGAGTACTACCAGCACTACTACGCCTACTACCGCCGGCGGCTCACCCCTAAAGTGGATGTCAGGATCGTCATCCTGGTCACCATTTGTGCCATTTCCATATTCCAGGTGTGACCGCACGGGAGACGCGTTTCAGCCCGAGCAAACTAAAAGAACTGATTGGGTAGTTACGGAACCTTAGAAAAAGAATACAAGCGGGTCGTTGGTTTGGGTAGTTTTACGTGCAGAAAACAATTTGAAATGCATATCAATTTTGAGGTTGCTTTTATCTTCACTGAAGACTATAAATAGCCTTCCATGACTCCTGGGAATGCAGTCGTCTCTCGCTGCACTGCGCTTCGACCTTCGCAGCTTCATGACGAGTGGGGTAACAGGGAGAAGAGATAAAGAACGTGGAGCAACGGAGAGTGTGCAAAAGAGGTGAAGAAGCGTGTGCAGGCAGGCTGGAATGGGTGGAGAACTGTGTCAGTCTCTTTGGGTGTGACCAGGATGGACAGGATCAGAAATGAGTACAGCACATGTTAGAGGTTTTGGACATAAAGTCAGCGAGGCCAGAGTGAGATGGTTCGGACATATCCGGAGGAGAGATAGGGAATATGTTGGTAGAAGGATGCTGAGTTTTGAACTGCCAGGCCTAGAGGAAGACCAAAGAGGAGGTTTATGGACGTAGTGAAAGAGGACATGAAGGTGCAGGAGAAGAGGACGCAGAAGGACAGAGTTAGATGGAGGCAAATGATTTGCCGTGGCGGCCCCTGAAGGGATAAGCCGAAGAGGAACAAGAGTGTCTACTGTATTGGGTGATACGAGTGTGAAGGTCACCTTAGGGGTGGTAGTTCATGTCTAGAGGGCTATCATAATCTTAAAAATGGATTTTCTATGCTCTGGCTATGAAAATATTTCATTTGTAAATAACAAATCTACTAAAGTACCCAATCACAGTTGGGTCTGGAAGGGATTAATCGCGAGGGATTTCTGTATATAGACCATAAATCAAACACTTGGTTGCCGGTGGGACGGGCTCAGGTCCGGGCGCTCCTTAGTATAATGTGAGGGCAAACACTGGAATTTATAGCACTTAAAACATGTCCCTCGATTCTCCAGTACTACAGCTGGCACAGCAGCTACAACGAGGCCATCAAGTACCTGGTGACGGTCCCCAAATACCGGATCCAGGCAACCGCCATCGCCAAGGAGCAGGGCCTCCTCAGCCGCCCCAAGGAAAAGGGCAGGAACCGGCGCACCAAAGAGGAGATCCGGGAGCAGGAAGAGGAGGTGATCCGTGACATCATCAAAACCAAGATCGACATCAAAGGAGGCTACCAGAAGCCCAAGCTGTCAGACATCCTGCTGTGTCAAATTGTGCTCTTCCCCTACCACCTGACCAACTACGTGACCTGGTACGCTTCCTGGATTTACCGCTTCACCCTCTGCAGGGAGGAGTACGGCGACCGGGAAAAGTTTTACATCATGAGGTCAGTTTTTCGTGCGATGGACGAATTTCTCACCTTTTGTTCTCACGCTGGCGTCATGTCTTTGAGCCTCAGGAGATACATGAAGATGTCTCAGTCCCAGTTTGACAGCCTGGATGAAAACACCAGGCAGTCCTTCTTGGAAAAACGGCTCTGGATCAAAGACAACTATGAGGTCTGCAACGTGATAGTCCTTTATTTACCGCCTATTGCTCTTACACACCCAAATTTTGGTTTGTGTATATACAGAGCAGCCCTGCCTTTGGTCAATATTTACAATAAAAGTTACTGTTAGGTTAAATTCAGCTCCAGAACCTTCCCTATCTCTTAAATTGCCATTGTTTGCTAGCGACGGAGGCTAACAGGCTAAATGCACAATCCAGAAACAAGCCCCAAACAATAAGCACATTTTAAAGTATAAAATGGCATCCCATACATTACATATATGTGGTGAAGCTAAGGGATATAGCATCAGCAATTAGCTTCCGGAAGGGGCTGTAAACAACATTGTACAACCCGGGTAACGAAGCGTCTGAGACATACTCAGGATTGGGTATGGCAAAGAGGAGGGAAAAAAACCCTCATTCCATATCTACCAATATTATATATTTTTGCCAATATCGGATCGATAATATCGGCCCATTCCTAGTTTTTAACATGATTCCAGCCTTCAAGACATAAAATAACACCTTGAGTCACCTTTACGTTGGTGTTACCCAATAGTATGGACTGAACAAGAGTAACTACGTCATGTAAGACGTGAATGATTGAGCAGCGTCACAGTAAATGCGTTCCCTAGGGAACCTTATTGATGCGTCTGGTGCGGCACTAGATTAACAATTAGCCTTAGGCCTAGGATAAGTACAATTTACTTAAAAAAAACCCAAATAATAGGCCATATTTAACCACAAATCAGCGTTTATTTATTCAATAATGTAATTTTTTTAAACGCGGTACAGCGAGGGCTCGCCCGAAGTCAGCTGGGATGGGCTGTAGCATATCTAGTGAGGATAAGCAGCATGGAAAACGCATGGATGGATATTGTGAGGGAGCTACGATGTGTTCAAGGACCGGAGAACAAAGTGATAGACATCATCAGTGAAACAGGAAAAAAATGGTGGGCAGTGGTGTTATTACTACCCGTGTTAGCAGGTTTTGTAAATGATCACCAACTTGATGTGAACTTTTTCTGTGGCAAGTCTGCATCACTGTATTGTGATAAAACCCATAGAACAGAAGTGAGAAGCACTAAAGGCTGTGCCAGCAGTTCTCATGCTTCCTCCTCTGCATCCTCCAGCTGTACAGAGCAGAGCAGGAAGAGGAGATGAAGGTGAAGATGGCAACCGACCCGAGGATGAAGAGGTACAGACGCTGGATGAGGAACGAAGGCCCGGGACGGCTGACCTTCATCGACGACTGACGCCGCCGTCCGTGATGTGCGACAGGCCATGTGGGGACTTAGACGAAAAAATAACACAAAAGACAAACTTTATATCGGGAGAGATTTTCATAACAAGAGAAGTGGAATGGAAAGTTCACGTTTTCATTCGCCGCGTTGCGTTTACTGGTGTTCGGGGGTTGCGGCGGATCCGGCGCGTATTCGCCGTGGCACACATTCACCGTTTTGCGGGACATTGCCGAAGCTGAGGTTGCGTGCTTGCTCTCACACCACAAGCCGGCAGACGCTTATCTGCCCAAACGCGGGCAAAGGTTTTACAGCACCCCGATGAGTCCAGTTACTTACTGCAAATCAAGACGGGGAGTCCGGTGGACAGTTTGAAATGGTAAAAAGGAAAAAACAAAAGAAAAAAAAACCCAAAAAAAAAAATACCCAGAAAAAAAAAAAAAAAAAAAATTAAAAAATAAAAAAAGGAAAAAAAATAAAAAAAAAACAAAAAAAAAAGAGTTCTGAAACGCTTACAAGTGCAGGGTTTTCCCCACAGATTAATTGGGGGGTTCTAAAACCTTTGGCCGCAAGTGTACCCCACCCACGGTGCGGCCGACAATAGCCCAAGTATCAAAAGAAATGCTCACACACTTAATATAAACATGCAAACAATACTAGCGTTCATAGGCGCACACTTGCCCAACAGGAAGTTACCCAGCATACCATGCGGGTTATAAAATTGTGTACATTATGTTGGGCTGCGCCCTGAGAAGCGGAGGTGTCGGGTTTGATGACCTCTTCCTAGTTTGTCTTCGGAGTGTCAAAATAAGACAATTTTGTCGGTGTCCCGAGTACTTGCTGGGATTTTTGGCCAATAGCGGGGGTCCATTTCGGCAACCATTTTTTCGTCCAGCACAAAAAACACACAAGCTGAAAACTGTCGGAAGTACTCAACTCCGGTTCAAGCAAACGACTGCAAGTTTATAAACATTGCAAACAAATGTAAGTTGCAATAAGGGATGAATCGTTTTGGGTGAAAATTTGCAAAAAGCCCGGCTTGAGGGTGGCTTTTTTCTTCTTCTTATTGATCAGTGGGTTATTGGAAGAAATAAAATTAAACCAAGAACATTCCAAAGGAGGAAATAGTAAATTATGAATATCAAAGATGTTAGAATGTGATCAGAACTGGAATTTATGACCGTTTGTCTTCAAATTAAAGTTTCTCCCGCACCGATTTACGACACCAAAAGCTAGACAACGGGAACCGCTTGTTCCAGGCGTCGTGTCGAGAGGACGATACCGTGGATCCCTGCTTGGCGAGGGGGTTACCTCCTGGGACCATCAGCGAATACCGGAAATCCCTGAGCACTGGTAATTCATACGCCCATAAAAATGTCATCTTCGGCACAATGCGCCTGTTTGCTGACCTGGGGACAAACCTGGTTGTGCAAAAATGCCGATTTGCTGTAATGTGCAGCATAAAGCACTGCCCAAAATGGGACTTGGCTTTGCACCTCAACCAGAGCATCTCTTGAAGGGAACTAACTATCCATGCAAATGCAAGTTATGGGAAACAATCTCAAATGATGACCCTTAACCCAAACCCTTCTTAATTCAACGTTTTTGTGCCACCTTTTTAATTTAAAATAACAGATGCTGTGGCATTTATTGAGTGGTTTATTTTGGTAAGCTTACGTTTTCCTGAACGCCATACCTTCCGTTCGTCGAGCATGAATACAAATAAGGGGCAGTACCTGCTCTAGCTACCTCTGATTGGCTGAATTACAGGAAACGACAGCTTGTTCTTGTCGAATCAGAACCTCGGGTTAGCGAGGAGTTGAGCTAATTGCGCATGTCGGCTATCCTAAGAGAATGGCGACTGAGCCGCGGCCGGGTAAGTTGAAAACCACGTTCGAACCAAATGAAGCCATCGTCACAACTACCTCCTCCGCGTTTTTTTTCTGTGGAAAATTGTTTAATCTTCCGACATACTACAGGTGATTAAGGGCGGACATACCATTAGGCGAACAGGCAATTAATTGCCTGGGGGCGCTGAGATTTCCCGGGCCCCCCAAATGTACCATAAAAACTAATTGTTGATTTTTTTTTCCTTCAATGTAAAGTACATACTACAGTTTTAGTTTTAATTCACTTGATGAAAACTACATAAAAGTGTGTAATCTCTCATAAGAGTTTCGACCGCTGCCCCTCCCTTCTCATACAATGGACTCGTCCGCGTCACCGCGCATGTCCGGAAGCGAAGCAAGCAAACTTGTTGGCGGGACGGAGAAGAGTTGCGCACGAGAGGAAAAGAGTTCTCTTCTCCGGTCTTAGAACTTTCACAGTCACAACGAACGTGGACACGACCAGAACAACACCGCTGCTGTTAAAGTGAACCGAGGAGAAGGCATAGAGATGAACCTGGGAGTTCCTCACAAAGATGTGAGTATTAAAGCGGTAAGCTATGTTAAATGTCGCCTAATGTTCTTGTCACTTTCACCCAAAGCGTTGTTGGGTAATAACGAGACCTCGGGATGCCTTTAAGGACTTTTCTAGTGAAGGAAATATCATATTCTCATATTTTGTTTGATAGCTAGTAGAAGGAAGCATGTATGGAATCAGAGGAGGGCCAAAATGAAAAGAAAATAGAGGAAATATAAATTATTAATATACAAATCTTTTTTTTCCCCATTTTGTCTGTGCTTTTTTAAAAAAGTTTTTTGGTAATTTTCCTGTTTTGATTATGCCATTTCCTTTTTTGGGTTTACTGGATGGCTCAAGCGGACGACAAAAAGCAAAGGCAAAACAATGACCTCAGTCTGCCGGGTCCCATTTCGCCCGTTTGCCGCGTTTCTCAGCAGCTTCCATAAGGACTCTGTCGTGTAAGACGTGATAGTGATGTTACTTCCTGTCCATGACCCGTCAAAGGCTACGGGCGGGTCCTTCTTTTGCCGTTGCTTTTTGTCGTCGATTGAGCCATCCATTAACTGCAATGAGAAAAGGCAAAACAGGAAAGGCAACGACAACATGGAAAAGACAATTCAGACAAAGACAAAAAATTAATATTTTTGTATTATTGATCCTCTTTATATTTCCACGTGCATTTCCTTTTTTCCTTTCCTGTGATTCCATAAATTTGTTTCTGACTGAATAACCTACTAACTAATGACGTGTGGTCAGAGTAGGCAGGTGAGACACAGCCTCGCTTTATCATGATAATAACATAAAAATATGTATTATTGGTAAATTCAACTGTACTATGAATGTATTTTCTGTAGGATTCCAAGCTTTTTTTTTTACATTTTCTTACATAGAAATTGCTGAATTCATTTATTTGTCAGCATGTTGCCAATAATATACATTTAACGATGCAGAAACATTTAGTATTGACCATGACTTGTGTGACATTGTTCTTGCCAGTCGAACATTAAAATAGTTATTATTATTATTATTATTATTAGTCACTACATCGCCCCATCAATATAAAATATGGCAAAAATGTATTAACTCCACAGCTGGAGACATTTGATGCGACACATATTAGTATCGGTCGATATCGGAATCGGAAATCAATAGTATGTTTTTTTGTTTCTTAATTAAATACAGATATCATTTTTTTCTTTAAAATTTAAACTCTACTACTAAAATGACATTATTTTTCCTCAAAATATTGTTTATTCTCATAAAAATGACTTTTTTCTTGTATACATTTTTACTTGCTTCCCGTAAAATGAAGCTCAAATGTCGGCTTCCGGAGTGGGAAAACCTGAAAACAGCGCCTTGTCACTGTCGTGTGGCAAAGCAAAACACTACTTTCCGAAAACAATGACGTCGCCTCACCTGAGCGGTTGCTGACAAGCCAGCTTAATATCTGAATATTTTGACTGGCGTGATTCACAGTCCACAGTCTCCTAATGTCTTTCTTCTTCTGTGGTTTTATCCCGGGGAGTCTGTTTACAGCGCCACATGTATTAGTATACTTTCCCGTGTGGATGTGACTATTCACTGATTTACTGTGTAGACACATTTTTTCCCCCCAGCAAAAATGTAATAAATAAATAAATAAACCCAGCAGCGTTACCTAGAACCTTAACGTGTCGGTACCGCGTGGGCCCCATTTTATCAGAAGCTATTCCTTCAGTTGTGGCCTCCAAGCATTCAGGACATAAAGTCAAGTCAAACCCATTCCCTTGTGGGACATGAACGTAAAGAACACCAAGCACGTGTTTGCCATGAACAATAAAAATGAACATACCATTTTAATCATACAAAAAACAAAATACAAGGCAGGATGATAGAAAAAGCCCATGTCATTCCGACATCAACAACGCTATAATCAGTAATTGCAAAATGAACCACTGGAACATTGCTGCCAAAATGTCATAACCAATTCAAACAGTGCAGTGTTGAGATGATCATACTATATACGTACACATAAACGTCTCCAAGAGTCTGCTTCTTCTTTGTGCAGTTATTAATAACAGATGTCGTCTAGCTACATCACAGGAAGTCCACAAAATGAAGATTTTACAGACACGTCTCGTCTGCACATGCATTCCCTGTTGACTTTTCCTCGCTTTTTCCGTTGGCATTATAGAACAAGAGCATCACTTCAACCCTCAAAACGGCACATCACTGAATTTTGGAAGAAGCCAACAATTCTTAAACCCCACGAAAAAAAAAGCAAAATTGAAAGAAATCTGGAACTAAAGTTGTTAATGGAATACCTCAATCAATAGTAAAAAGAAACATTTCCTCATTGATCTTTTTGTGTCGTACATAAAATCTCTTACAGGGATGTCCAAACTTTTTTCTACCAAGGGCCTCGTACAGAAAATTAGGAACACAAAAAACCATCCAAAGTAGGGATGCCTGTGGTGATCACTGTATGTAGTGTCTTGGGGTGTTTCCTCTCCCACTTTCCTGCAGGCATGCCGAAACAAAAACACACCTATCTGCCGCGTGGAACTACTCAGCACACACCGTGAAAACTATACTGCGGGACTGGCACGTTAAAAAATGTGCTGTATTGGCATTAAAAGATCAATTGATGGAGTTTACAAGGCTCACTTGTCAAACGGCAGCCAAACTGGTGGACAACAGCCAGAAGGCTAAGCATATAACCCGAAAAATGACTCAACTCTTCTCACGGGATGACCAGCCTTTGTCAGCGGAAGTCCTGCTAAGCGTTAGCAGGAGGGTTCCAGCCAATAATTCTTCTACCCAGAATAATGATCTATGTTTACCAGTGACCTCACAGTTAGGCGGTCAGGGGATGTTGGAATTGTCCTGACTTTTCCCCCTCATACAGCACCCCTGGCCAACAGCACTAATCATAAATACATTGAAAATCGCACATGAATCCATGTGACCAGTAAGGACGACTTCCCTCGGCATTGGCAGCATAAAACCCTGATCGGAACATCCCCAATGCTAAGCTATCTGAACAAATCAGCACCTTAGCTGAGTGTTGACAAATTGCTGTAATTTCCAATACTATATCTCAACGCTTGCCATATATTCAGATGATTTGACGCACCCTGTTTGCCTTTGCTAACAAACCATATTATAGTGGGACTGTGTGTGTGTGCAACTCTGCTTGTAGCGCAACTGGCCTGCCACAGAATAAGAAGATATGTAGCAGGAGTGCAGCCCTGTCCACTTTTTGAGCACTAACCGTGGTGCGAAATCGCGACACTTTGCAAAAAACACTGTCAAATGAAACGGCAACACGAGCATGTAAAAATGGAGTTTTCTGACAGACTCTGACAAGGAGCCGCGAGTGGCCGCTGTGGGCTTGGTCTTGTTCGTGACATGATGAATATTTATTTGCATTTCTTTACAAATACATGCAAATACGTCCTGGCCAGTTATGCAAACTAGACAGTCGTGTGGGGAATGCCAAGTTGAGTGCCAATAAATGTAAAAAAAAATCTACTGCATCCACGGCCTTCAGAGTTATCTTTCAACATAACATAAAAAAAAAGTAATTTTCACTCAAGGCATCACACGTCCGGGAAATACCGAAAGTTTGTCCAAATCATTTTCTTAATGAATTTCTACACCAAAATCTGTCTTCAAACAAGTTTAGCCGGAGGAAGCGCAGAAACTGAAGCCACAAACTATTACACAAAGACAAAGTGTTGTTTTGTTTCTGGTGTTCAAACTCCTTCATTGAAAGTACAACAGGAACGCATAGGCTTAAGTCAAATCATAAAGAACACTATCCGCAACACTTAAAAAGAAAAAAATCCACATCAAAAAGCGGTTTTGGCAATGACAAAAGCAGGAAAAAGTCCTGTCTTTTTTGTTTTAAGTCACAGATTTCAACCGCAGACGTTTTAAGATGAGGTTTCCATTGCACTCTTAAATGAATCGCACTTTTTTTTAAGTGAAATGAAGTGTTTTTGTGTTTATTAGTACAAGGCCTTGTTCTGTACAAAACCCCGCTCTGTTCTTGACATGATCAATAAGTCAGCCTTGAATAAATTCCTTGTCCCATAATGTTTAGTCCTGCAGATTCCTGTTTTTCTTATTGTCACAAATGAAAGGCCACTTTTGACAGTAAAGGACAAAACTAGCGCTCGCATTTTTATATAAATAATTGCCAAATATTTGTAACGCTAAATGATGACAGTAAGTCTTTCAGCATTAGTGGCAAATGTACGTACATACAATGGATCTTCATTACATGAAGAGCTTCTTAGAAGGATAAAATACCAAGTGAAACGGAAGTGCAAAGGCTGTTTTCATATATATTATATATTACAGACTATCTGTAATATTTCTATATCAGACCTGCCAACCTTGAAAACACCCAAACTTGAGTAATCCCTCGTTTATCGCAGTTAATCGATACAGACTATGACAAGTGAATTTCAACATAGTAGGATTCCTTATTCATAAATAGAATATTTGTGTAGTTACAGCATCAGAAATCTCTTTGCGACCTTCTAAATACAGTTTAAAAAAACAAACCCAACCTAATAGTCACCTTTACAATCCTATTATCCAATATAGTATAGTAGAAAATAATATATATAATCTACATAGATTGACAAGGACTCATGCTCCTGTGTGTTGCTGTAAATGTGTTCCGGTGCCAGGGAGGCTGACAGGAAATGATGTCAGGGGGTTCAGAGTTGAGTTTTGGCGTGATTTACAACAAGGAGTATAGTGGCTTATAGTGATAATACAAACGTGCAATAAAAGCCTGTTGTTCCCACCATCAAGGCTGGTGCTTGTGTGTCTCACTGAACATTACAGTAACGTTACAGTGACACCTAGGGACCAGTATAAAATAAAATTGCAATTAATTTATGGTAAATGGTCTCTCGGTTTTCCACCACGTTGTTTCTGCGTTGACCTACTGATCACGCAGCATCAGGAGCAACTAGGAGTTCAGTATCTTGCCCGAGGATGATTTGACATGATCACAGAAGGGCGGAGGATTGAACCCGCAACCTTAAGGTTGAGAGACTACTCTTACCACCTGAGCCGTGCCACCCATTTACCAGTTTTTATGAAAATGCTTAATTTAGGCAAAAGTGAATTTTACATAAATATGCTTTTTATTTTCATAATAGGCCATTTTTAACCACAAAACAGCATAATTTTTTATACATTTTTGAAAAATCGTGATGAGTGAAGCCAAGAAATTTTAAGTGGCGAGGGATTATTGTAATTTTAGTTTTTAAAGACAAAGTTTTGCATTATTATTAGCGTCTTACATTGTTTGTGGCACTACAGCCGCACTTTGGACCCCCATTGACTTTTAAGCTTGTTAGCGTCCTTCATACGAGTGATCAATGGTAATTAAAGATGAAAAAAAGTGTTATTTTAGCTAGAACTAATCAATGCCTGACAATATTATTCTTTTTTGCAAATGTTGATCTGATACTGGAGAAGTCGTTTGCAGAGGTGGGTATAGGAACTAATGTTGACCAATCACGGCGTTAACAGTCCACGTATGCGGCATCAACGCAAAGATTTTTAAAAAAAGTTAGTGACAAATGCAACAAAATACGTACCCGGGGAGCCGAAAGCGTACTACATGTTGGCAGGTCTGGTATATTCTTATTGTCAATTTTCGGCAATGTCATTCAAATACATGACAAGCAATACATCACAGTATGTGAAGTTAACATTGGTATTGCATTGTTTACATTTCTGTATTATATGTGACCTTCTTTAGAGAATTCAAGGCCAAATTGTGACATTCATGGAGGATTGTAAAACTAATACTCTGTGCAAATATTTAGTCAGTAATGGCTGAGATGGACAAAGATGTCTTGGGTTGTCTGGTTATGTCCAGATTCTGAAATGACAGTACAAGCGTCTGTTTTCTTAAATTTGAGGTACCGGATGTCGCTGGAGCCGGACGTGCTACCTACCAATCATCTTAGTTTTCTTCTAGCATGACGACAAGGTTTCTTGTATTACATGATGACTTAACTGCTGACTTCTTTAAAGTAGAACAGAAATGGCATGTAAAGAACCCACCCTCCCCAAGGCCTTTCAGGGTCTGCAGAACATGAAGTGGATCAGGATGTGGTTGTCATGTTGCTCCACTCTGTCCTGGGAGACGGGATGGCGGTCAAGTCTTACGAAGTTTTGACCAAGTCGTAGACGTAAATGAGGTGGTCATCGTCAAACTTGATGAAGTAGACAGACGGCTTGGCCTCCACCTGGTGGATGACCATGCCTGTTCGTTTGCCTCCGTCCTCTTTGGCGTACTCCACCTGTTTACCCACCAAACTGTCCACCACCTCACCTGGCTCCCTCTCTGCTGGGACACTGTCATCTACAGAAGATAGGAAGGAGTTACGTTTTGACAAGCTTCCTCCACTGCAGAGATGACTTGTTTGAAGTGAGGCATTTAGTGAAGAGAAGACTTGGAGGATGTACGTGAAATACGCTGCTGTCCGGAATATATAACGGTCTCACCTAGCCGCTTCCGTTTCAACACCCTTAGGCCTGACCAACTAGGCTCTCCATTTGGAAGGTTTTCCAATTGCATTAAAAATAGGAGCACTTTACAGTATTTGGTAAAGCACAGACTCTATCATAGACAAGGAAGATGGAAAAAAGCCCAGAATGGTGGTTGTACAGAACATACAGTATAAAGCCACTGCTGTGCCCCTTTTAGAAAGTGAAACCTAATCTTGTGTGTGTGTGACAGAGAGAAACATAATTCCAAAACTAAAAACGTGTTTTGTGATAACATTTTTGGGTGTCCGGAACAGATTAATTGGATTTACAATATTTCTTATGGGAAAAATTGATTTGGTTAAAGTACGTTTCGGTTTGAGTCGAACCCCCCGGAACAGATGAATGACGCTAACCAAAGTGCTACTGTATTTTTCGGCACGCATATTACTGCGCGAGTCTATTTTGATGCCTGCATAGTCCGTGTGGTGCAGTTACATTGTGTGCTCCACATGTTTTATGTGTTAATTTTGGTCGCACCACGAGCAAAGGAGGCGTTTGGTTGGATGACCTCCTGCTGGTACATTGCATGTGCAGTATATGCTTTTGTATGCATGTGGTAAAGTACGTACATATACACATATACACACAAAATATAAATATATGGTGTTTGTTGTGCGGAAATATTCAGGTATTTTACCCGATTTGACTCAGGTTATTCCAAGCTGTATGTTATTTTGTCATTTTCAAGCATCAGTGAGATCCTCCTACTCACTAGAATCGGGCATGATGCGGAGGTCGCCTTCTTTAAAGTCATCCAGCAGCTGGTACATGTAAAGAACGGGATCTTTCTCATAGGTTATATAAAACCAGGTGGTCATGATGGGAGCCCGGGCCAGCACCATCCCCCGCCACTCCTCCTTAGGGCCCTCCTCCGTCTCAAACATGTGCTCCACCGCTTTGCCTATCATGGCATCTGCGAGATTGATATCTGTCAGCCGCGATTTAGCTGCAGAAAAAGAACAGAAAAGTATGAGCAGCCTCAGAGTAGGCTATGCACAGCAAAACATTTGTTTTCAGGGGGAAAAACGAATGGAATGAAATTGCAAGTATGTGTGTAATAAACAAAAAGTGTAAATAAGGCGACTAACGACAGGACAAAAATACTAATTGAAAAAATCCTCTTTAATATCATGTACATTTGCTGACCAGTTCACTGACAGGAATTGCTGTTCGACCCATAGAGAGCCCAGCCCGCCGAAAGCTGGCACAGGCCGAGCACCCCCAGCGCACGCACCCCCAGCGCACACACCCCACCCCACAGCCATGACCAGGCAAGCCTCCACCGATCACCCCTCCACCCCAATCCTGTCCTTGTTTGAACTGACAGAAGATCCTTAACCGGCATGTTTTTCTTTGCAAGATAACAAATGATAATCATGAATTAGTAAATACTCACTCTAATCTTTTTTTTTTTACGATATTTTTAATATTCTAACATCTAACTTTAATATTAATATAGTATCTCATGTTTGTACAAGAGACACGTAATTGTCTATATTATTTGTGCCATATGGTGGTTGCTGACTTCACTGCCTTTAAGTAACATAAATCATATTATCGCCTCTCATCCAAATTTTAAAAGCAGGTGAAAAATTGCACAATTTTACTTTTTGCACTGCTGGATCTTAAGGAGGTTGTAAGTACAGCTTAAAAAAGGCAAACAAGAGGAAATGGAAGTGAGACAAAACTTTTCAGCATTACAGTAAAATAGGCTGTTTGCCAGCTGATCAAAAGTTTAAGAGCACAGCCTTTTAAAAGCCAAAAATGTGGATTCAATGTCATTTTCTGTGGGGCATTCATATTGTCACTGTCCTGATCTTGACGGCAAAGGCAAAAAGAAATGTCTCTTCCTTGAACGCAGTAGGATTGTTAAGCTGCATAAGCAAGACCTCTCTCTCAGCGGGCCATTGCTGTGGAGGTTGGACGCGGTAAGAGACATTTGAAACGTCCTCAAACATCCTGAAGCTCAAGGAACAAAAAAGTCATGTGGCAGACCCTGCAGAGTGCAGTTCAAAACCAATCGGATCAACAACAATCTGCAAGGAAAGGATTTTAGATAAACGTCGTATACTTTAACGCCACAAAACTGTCCATTTGGAATCTGCAGAGCAATAAACATGGGACATTGAAAGGTGGAAGAAAATCTTACTTTGTGATGAGATGAGAAAAAAATGGAATCTTGATGGTCCTGATGGCTTCCAGCATTACTGGCATGACAAGGAGATCCCATTGATTCCACTGATCTAAATCCAATTGAGAACATTTGGGATTGGATGGCAAGGGAAGTTTAGAAAAATGGACATCACATGGGGGGGAACTTTTTTTTTTTAGCTATAGTTTTCACCTTTCCATCATCTAATAAACAGTCTATTCGGTTTAATCATTGTTCGTTGCTTACTCAACATTTTTTGTCTCACACCCATTTCTTAGTTTTGCAATTTGAAGCTCTACTTAGATCCTCCTTATGACCATGATCATCTTCCTCTTCTTCTTGCAATGTTTCAAATGGTCTTAACTAGGGATGTCCAATATTAGCTTTTTTGCCGATTGCCAATATTGTCCAACTCCCAATTTTGATATCTACCGATACGTGTAACATCACCTAGTATAGCTAATGGAGACGCCATCAGCGCGGCTGTAAACATTGCGTGACTTTTTATGCTGAGTCTACTGCAGATACTACCGCGTCTGCCTGCTGCTACAGTATTCCGCATTTATTTTACACCCCTGTTTCCCCATAGACATATAGTGAATTCATAAAACAAGTCGTACAATTCCGTACAGCGCATGAATGGGGCATCTTCTCCGCTCCCATGCTTGCCACATCCAATATGACGGCGACGTTATATAAGATCAGCGCTCGAAACCGTGTCTTCGTATTTATGTTTATGCGCTACACGCCCACAAATGTTGCTCAGATTGAGGTTACAAACGTCTGACATTTCCTGGTGCAAAGTATTAACTACATGAGGCATCATATTCACCGCAAATTCAATGACCGCAAATGTTGTGACCAAAAGGGGGCAAAATCGGTTTTCATTATACGAAAAAAGCCTGTCCTGATATTACATTTGTATGGCAATGTCGAGCCGACATCCCTTACATCACATGATCAACAAAATTGGAACAAAACAGACAAATTCATGTCCCTCCTCAGACTTACCAAGTCTGTCAGGGAGCACCTCCAGGCCCTGAACTCTCTCATCTTTATGCAGCTCCAGACCATACACGCAGTCGAAGCCGTCATACTTTATCAGATAGAGAGAAGGATTCACTGGCACCTGGTTGAGTAAAAAAGATTCTTTAATAATCGATCACGTCAGGACAATAGCTTAGCAGAGTTTCGCATTAACAAATGATGTAGTCTGGAGCCATTTTCACAGACAAAAGTCAAGTTTTCTGTTTGTCTTGCTAAAATGAAACATCAAATGTCACAAATTCAATTCCGAGTAAAATCAGGGACCATTATGATTCTTACCTGGTCGAGCACGGTGCCTTTCCATACTACATGTCCACTCCCGTCCTTCCAGATGTGTTGGATCCTGCAGCCAACAATGTTACGTCGAGGTTGGGACAGAACTTTGGTGGCTGGACCCAGATTACTCTTATGTTTTCTTCAGGGAGATAAGAAGCAAAAGTGTCAACTTGCTAAGCCACGGGAGTTGCTGCAGATAACAATTGTTACATCGGAACAAAAACCCAGAGTCGTGACTCACTTATTGGGATTCTTTTTCTTCATCATATTTGCAGAAACACCTGCATGCCCTGTGGAGATGCAACAGCAGGCCAGAGTTGCCAGACGATGCCAAAAAAAAAAATCCATTTGCATAATGTATCTAAACCTGGGTTTGATTAGATTCACTACTGGGTTACACTGATGGTGGTAGGCATTTAACACCAGACAACGACAAACCGTCATAATGCTTTTATTTACGGAATCCAACGACAGGCACCATATTTTTCCTGAAACACTTTGGCTGGTCCTGCGTCTTATAGTCAGGTGTGACTTAGAGTATAAGTCAAAAATACATCTATTTATTTAACTTGAATATGTTGCCTTAAAGTTTACGTGGGTGGTGGTTTGTTTTTTGGTCACCCCTAGTGGCCACATGATTGTCAGCCTGTGATAGCACAGAAATAACCCGCTTGGAATACTTTCTAACACATGGCTGCCTTGGAGACTGTGTCTGTAAGTAATGTGCAACTATAATTACATGATTCCTGTGTGGTATTTAATTAGGGCACTGATTATGTCCAGCTTGGACACTGCACCTTCTGTGTCATAAATACACACACATGATTTTCAGTTCATTTTTTACTCATTTGTGAATAGAGAAATGAAGCGTTGGTGTTAAAAGGCGGCTGTTTGATACGTTTGTACACACCAGGATGCCTCCGTGTCACATTCTGACATTTATTAAACAGATATTCATATTTATATATCCACAAGTAGGCCAAATTTTGCTGAGCAATAAATTGTCCTGCAAATTATTGCTGATAAATTATGCATATTTTTTATTAATGTGAAAATATGTGGCATAACAATGTGAGTACGCCGTGTCAAAAGCAATAAAATGTAATATCTCGTATTTAACATGGTCACAGGCATGTCAAGAGCTTTTAAATAAAACAATTAAGCAATATATTAAAATATAAAAAAAAAAAAAAAAAAAAAATTTTTAAAAAAAAAAAAATAAAAAACAGAAAAAACGGTACTTAAGTGTAATACTTAGGACCTGTATCAGCAGTGTCTCTGTGTTCCGGAGTGCTCTTCATTCATCTGGAAGCAGGGTGGCAGCCAGGCTGCCCGGCTACACGAAAAAGTTCTCCAACGCTGAAAGAACAACAGAACATCATCCATATGTTGATCTTGCTATACAGTATACAGTGAGGGAAGTAATTATTTGTTCCCCTGCTGATTTGCAGTGACCCTCTTAAACAAAGCAACGGCCTCCAAACCCTCTAGATTTGGAGAGAATCCATAAATCGAAGCGGACCAAAACCCCTCCTGAGATGTATGCAACCCTGATCAACTACAAAAAATGTCTGACCTCTGAGCTTGCCCGGGTTTCTTACCCATCTTTTGCTTAGGGATCAAAAACTTATTTCCCTCACTAATTAATTTAAATCTGTATTGAATTATATATTAAATAGTATATGATAAATATATAAAATATCATTATTGATAAAGTTGTGTGCTGCGGAAGTGCTTTCAAGTAATACTGCTAGAGGAAAGCATGTAAAGATTGAACAGTACTGGTCTAAGTATTGATCCCTGCGGGATACCATAGCTAACTTCTACATGCACAGTCTTTACTACCGTTAGATCGCAATTCAAAACACGGGATTCAAACTAGAGAAGCCCTGAACCGATATTGGCACGCCAACGCAAGCAGTCCATTCCACAATTTATGCCAACACTTCTATGCAGCCGCAGTACTGCTGCTCATCACTTCTGTTCATCATTCAGAACCCTTGCGATGTTAACAACAGCGTGTGCTGCTGTGGTTAGCAAGGAGTGGGAGTGATGTCTGCTGTGCGGCAGTATTTTTCATTCAAGTCCAAAAAATGCATGCATGCATGCATTCATGTTGGATAAGTATATCGACAGCCGTCGTGCGTTGACAAAAGTTGGGAGTACTAGATTGTTGGCCGACGGAAACCACCCCCTGTGGCGTGCTTTCTATGGGCTTTGCGTGCTGTCTGCCGGTTCGAATATCAGTGCGGACCACATGCATGTCTCTTGCGATTTTCCCCATTTTGCGCATAGCCAGCACGTAGATTATTAGTTATTTATCGGTAATGCACATGTACCCGTCTGTGTTGCAGTGTTTGCGATGTTTGTCAGTTAATTGTTTATACTTTTCCACTTCAATGTCGGTGTTGGGAAAAGTTCCTCTTCCTCGCCCTCTTTGCTATGATTTTGGGGAAGGAAAAAGCCCATTTATGCATTGTTGGAGGGTTTGCTGCTAAGAGGAGGAAATTAAAAACGCGTTTCTTAAAAATCCGACCTATCCATGAATCGAAAAAATAATAGACCTATTACTGGGTTATTGAAATAACCCTTCGAGGCAGCCAGAGACATGTTATACATTCATTCCGCAGGCACACACTGGCGGCAAGCGTAGTAACCACAGCTGCCCTGGGGCATTGTGACAGAAACCTGACAGGCTCTCTGGCCACCACCAAACATTCATCCACATTTTTACGCCAGTACGCGAGGTGGGTTTTGCTAGGGGTTCAACAAGAATGACTGGGAAAGTGGGGTTTGAACCGCCAACTGTCCAGATTGTGGACCTACTGATCATGCTGAGTACGCAAACAAGTAAAAAGGTGATTGACGAAGACATTGCAGGCGACAGACCCGACAAACCTGTGGGACTTGAACGATCAGAGTGTGCATCAGTCATCACAACTTTCTCCAAAGCCACCACACTTAAGAGATGAATTACAATTGACAGAATTGTGACAATTTTACTGTCAAAAGAACATCGTGGAATCGTCACTACTGAGCAGGGTCGGAACGAACGATTAAATAATTAATATACGAACTATAACACGAGGAATGGTTTGGTTTTCAATTAAAGAGGAGTACAATTGTCCCTCGTTACGTCACAGTTTGAACATCGACACATTAGTCTAAAAAGTCATGCTAAGAAGTTGCGCTGTACATAATGACAAATAAAATGGCCACATGTGACCGTGGTCATAATCATTTTAACATTTCAACCTTTTCTCATTCAATTTAAAAAATAAAATAAAAATCATGTTTGTTATTCTGTATTAATCATATTATTCATATGCTGGATATGCCGCAAGCCAACCAAAAAGAATCTGCACTTTGGACACTAAACAAGCACCAATAACTAATAATCCTGTCTCGATCTAGACAAAATTAGAGTGCACTAATTGTCTGCAACCAATTCATTGATTAACTGAACAGTTGATCAAAGTCATTGAGTCAGGTGCCCAGACCCACACAGAACCTCACACACAAGCGCCTGCTGCACACTAATCAATTAATATGAAAGTATCTTACAATACTTTGGTCACCTTGTTCAGCAACACGAGCAAAATATTCCAAACACTAAAAACCCCACCATAGCAGCATTATTACCAGTGGTTCCTTTACCAGTAGCCATCAGCACCCATCATTTCTGTCCCTACATGGTACCACTTTTAGAACTGCACACACGCACACAAGCTTAAGACAACGCCGTGTGGGGAAAAACAACAACAGCATAGTGCGGCATAGTGTGAACCACTCACACCCGATTACCTGCAGAACCGACCAACCTTCCAAAATCTGGGGAGACATTTTGCAGCGTTTGGCTGCAGATGCTGGTAATTCCCCTCCTGTTTCCCTGGGCAACGCGTGATTACTCATCTCTTGTCGTAGGGCAGAGTTGTACTGGGCAGAAACTGCTCAATGTCATTCTGTGTGCTGAAACTAGAGAGGGGGTGCCCATTCCAGCACTGGGGGTGAACCTCAACAATCACTCAAACACAAAAATCTCCTGATTCTGTTCACCAGCAAACAATCTTCCATGAACTTGTTACATTTTTATCTCATTAGGGGCTGTCCACACTGAAACCTTTTCAAAGTATTAGAATGTTTCAGTTTTTTATCCACTCAGAAACCAAGAAAGGGGATTTTTTTTCAAAATCTGATAACACCCGCCTGTCGTTGCCGTGCAGACATCGTCGCCGTTGTGTGACCAGAAGTGAGCGCTACCAACAAGCCAACATAACATCGGAATATTCCGACATTCTCCTAACTTTTTTTGTCTTATCCTCCAAAATGACTCTCGGAAGTAATTCTACTTCTTCATTAGTCTTGACAAGTCCTGGGAAAACAGAAGACGGACGACTTTAGGCGTATGCGTTCTGTATGTGTCTGAGCGCCACCTTGTGTCTTTACTGTGGACGCACTTTTTTTTTTCAACCCGACAAAAAAACAAAACCAGGAGCGTTCCCGTGTATACGGGGCCTTTATATCTGCCCTTTTGAGGATCTGAGGACACCATATACACCATATGAAGGCGATAATCAATAAGGCCTGACTGATCAATTGGTGGGTTAGAGCAGGGGTCTTTGGTTAGAATTGAATAACGAATTAATTTTTGCTTTTTTTTTTTTACCCTTATTTTGCCTTAAACTGCACCAAACAAACTAACTCATATGAATATGAAATGTAATGAAACTCTGCACAACACCCTATTGTTTCATCCATCCATCCAACACAACACAATTATCTTGGCGCCTAAATTGCATTTCAAAGAAAACGGGTCCAAATTTCACATAAATAATAAAATATTTGAGCGTACAATCAGGGAATGAATACAAGAGGCCTATTTTTTAGTTAAAACGGCACCAGTTTCTCTGAAAAACAACAAAAAAATCAAATATTTACAATGAATAAGTGTCTCTCCTTTAAAAAAAACAGTACACATTTTCACATTTTCTTATCGTTGTAGTTGCCATTGGGATTGACTTTGTCACACGATGCCCCCCGCCCCCTTTATTTTTCTGTTTACCTCTGAGTAAGTTTTGCTCCAAAATCCATACAATTATTTGTACGTTGCTGTAGTGCAAATGAACGTGTTGACTCTCATTGATTTTTCATACTGGGATCTAAGCCACGATATTTTCCGCACTCTCACATCAGACTGGGGTTATTGTTATTTCAGGTTGTCGTGTTACATTTGCTAAAATTCCAAAGCATAAGAAACCCAGCGGTTTGGCACTGGATTCTGGAAGAATGAACATATTGGTTGGTATATTGTTCAAGCCATGTAAATTCTAAATTAAGTTGTTTTTGTTCATTTTTTGGGGGGTAAAAACGCGATAGATCGAGGGAGCTATAATCAAACCGTGTTCATTTATTTTAGTTCATTTATCCCATTTTTATGTTTGAAAGCACTTTATTCTATGCTATATTGTCATCATAACATTGCGTACTTCAATGACCAATGATGTAAATTGTAGTTTTTCTGGCAGACAAGGTGCGCATGAGCTGTGTTCAACCACCTTCAGGAGTTGTAACCACAAGCTACGTTCATACAGTCCCATTATTATGTGTTTATGAGCACGGGCCAACAAGTGGTGCCAGATCTATTGACTGGAACGGGCAATCCAGTCACCACCACCTTATTCCACAAACAAGTGAACATGAGTAAGACTGAAATTTGAATGAATGACGTCAAAGTACGCAAGTTCGCCAACTGAAACACAGCCTATGAGTGACACCACCAGTCCAGATGATCAGAGCATACTGGGGTGAAACAATTTAAGTACCTTGATTACAAAAAAAAAACAAAACAAAGGATTTTACAATACAAACATTTTAGCTCACTAATCAGTAGTCAGTAGCTGGTCAAGGATGTGTGTGTCTCTCCTGGTTGATGGATAAACTATACTTATGTGTTCCACTACAGTAGGTGTCTTCATTTTAGTTTGATAATTCATAATAACACAGCCATCAACGTAATGTAATCTGTTATTTAGTCTTCCATCCATCCATTTTCTATTCCGCTTATCCTCATTCCTATCCCAGCTGACTTTGGCCAGGAGTTGGGGTACACCCTGGACTGGTCGCCAGTCAATCGCAGGGCAGACAAACAGCCACTCACACTCACACCTATGGACAATTTAGAGTGGCCAATTAACCTAACATGCATTTTTTTGGAATGTGGGAGGAAACCGGAGTACCCGGGGATTCGAACCCAGACCCTGACTGCAAGGTCAACATGCTACCCACTCATCCACCGTGCGGCCATCATTTAGCTTCAGTAATGTCAATTAACTAGTAATTATTTTTCCAGTAAATCATTACAGTCTCGGATGAAAACATGTATCTACACCATTATGTAGTCCTAAGCATTTAACCAAAGGAATTTTGAGTAGAATACTCGATGACAGAAATATTCCATACATGCAAAATATCGCACGTCGTTTCAGTAGGCTGCCAGGTATTTCCATACATTTATCTGATGCTTGGCGCTGCCTGTTTTGAAAGATGTGCTTACATGTACATTACAATGATCTGTCTGAAGTGAGCTGCGTGTTGTTACAACTGCGGCCCGTAGATGGCACCACCGTGCCGCACAGTCGGAGGCACCGCAGTCGCTCGACCACCCCGTGAGCGCAAACGACAAGTTACCCGCCTCGTGGTGCAAAACAAAAAAGTAAACACTACCACACCAAAACAATTGACTACCCTTCTATTAAGGTAACAGTGGCTCTGCACAGAAGTGCCCACAAGGCATGCTGGGTAATCCAGCAACAATATAGTGAGACGTGAGATATACAAGGATGTGTACGTTATGCACAGAGTAAAGGAAACGTTTGTTTTTTGCATGTTACAAGGTGCAGACGCAAATCCGCCGCATCCGTGACGCTCAGAACAGACACTGCACACGTTGCCCTCCCCCCTCCTCCCCCGCATTTTAATAGGTTGCTGTCAGATGCCATGACACCGCTGCATGCATGTTGCTGTTTGTGACCTTGAGTGAAGTGGGCCTAGGAAGCAAATACCAACAGCGGTGGCAAAGTGTCCTCACCGAAAAACGGCTACTAATGGCTTTCCTCCTGGTGCGCCAGCAAGACAACATCTGGCCTGCTGTCGTTCACCTGCAGGATCACACGCTACGTTGGACCTTTTGCTTTAGTACAGTTACAGGTTGTCGAAGGGGGACGGGATTGATCGCACCGTGCATGAACAAAAACCAAAACCGGCCCGTTATCCTTCATGAGGTTTCCTCATGCATGACCCGCAAGAATTGCTCCTCTAGACTTTCTGGGAGGCCCTTACTATGTTGTTGGTGAAAAATAAATGTAATAATAATAGTAATGCAGTTAAAATGACCCGGCTGAAAGGCCGGGGAAATGCTAAGTACGATGCATCATCACCATCTACAGTGAAAAAGCAGATTCTGCAGGGCCACCGTCAGCCATGTTGCTCGCTTGATTTACTCTCCATTGTTTAGACGCGCTCAGTCGCGTCCTGAGAAAAGGGGGCCGGGGAAGGGATTGGGTACCCGGCTGGGGATTGTCCGACATACCTAATGCAGGCGGAAAGCAGGCAGACGGGGTTATGTCTCCGGCTGTCTGCCGCCGCCTGCAGCCCCTCCCCCGCCAGCACCCGCCGTCCGCGCCTCTCGGCGAAACGAGCGCACGCTCGTGTTTTTGTTGTCGCGGCCATGACACGCCAGCTAAGCTCCGGGTCCGGCTTGGCTTCCGTCTTACCGTTTTTCTTTGTCACCAGCGGCCGTGGAGGAGGACTGGGGGGAGTTGCCTCGCCTCCTGCTGACCGTCCACACAACTCGTCCGGAATTCACGGGAACCAGCAGGGGACTGCACGGCCATCTCACCACGGGAAGTTAAGACCAACCCACTGCAATACGACACGTCCGGTAAGGGGTTTCAAAATAAAACGCCGCGAAGAACGGGGACGGTCGGACAACGTCTCGTGTCAACATGCTCGTTTAACGCGCAATGGGGCCATCTTAAGTAACAGCAAAAGATGAAACCAATAGCCATAAAGGATCAGTTATGTTAAACGCACCTGCTGTGCATCCAAACTATTTCAATGGAAACTGGTCCTTTAGTGTGCCATATCAAGGATTTGGCTAAAAAAATGCAACAGTTCAATTTTTACTAATAAAATGACAGAAGAGACGCTGCCATGAAAGAAATATTCCAAGAAAAGACGAATTAGTGGAACAAAAACAGCAGTTTGTAATGTGACGCTTTTATTTTCTCCTGCAGTCCCACTTCCGGCCTTAACATCGCGGCTTCACTTTCCGTCCAGCTATGCCGAATAAAGAAAAGCATTTCTCCTTGCTTAATTGCGTTCCCTCATGCCGGGCGTGTCCACACCTTGTCCCAAAGGATTTTCAATGATATTTGTATATGTTTTTATTTTGTGTTAAGCTTTGTCTTGTTCATTATTAGTCATTTCAGCTTTCCAGTTTCCCCCCCCCTACTGATTCCTATTTTTGCAGATTTTATTTTGTTTTTAGCATTTAATTGTCTTACTTGCACCGGTATTACTTGTTCACCTTATAATACCTGCACTAACAACACCCTCATGCCTTTACTTATCAGTGATTTCACCTTTCTACTCAGGTTCTATGTTTAGTTAGTTCTATGTTTATTTAATGCTCTATGTTTACTTACAATTCTACATCGCACTGAGTCGCCAAAAAAAGTTCATAGTTAGTGGTTTGTTCCTAGTTTCACTTACAATAGCAACAAAGTTTTTCTGATTCTGATGAACGCGTGGATGAGAGTTTCAGCAGCAGAGAAGGTAAGTGATGGGCGCAGACGGGCTATGTTTTTTAGGTGAAAAAAAGCAGTCCGGGTTATGTGCTTTACGTGGGGTTCAAATGAAAGAGTGCGGTTGAGGAACAAACCGAGATTGCCGATGGGTGGGGATGGAGGAAGTGTGGTGTTGTGGAAGTGCAGGGACAAGTGTTGAGAGTGATGTCATGTGGACCGATAATAATAAAGTCTGTTTTGTCGCTGTTTAATTTGAGGAAGTTGTGATTCATCCAGTTTTTGAAGTCTGTTAAGCAGTGGGTGAGAGTGGAGTAGATGCTGGGGTTGATGGATGGCGTCGGCGTAGCAGTGAAAGCGAAGAGCGTGACGACGAATGATGTTGCCAATGGGGAGGATGTAGAGAATGAAAAGAAGAGGACCAAGCACCGGACCCTGCGGGACACCCTGCTGCAGGCGGGCTTTGGAGAAAGAGCAGTGGTTGATGTGGATGAAATTTGCACAGATTTCAGGGTCAAGGTTGGGTTTTTTGAGGATGGGGGTGATCGCAGCCGGCTTGAGAGACTGTGGGACAAAACCGGAGGAGAGGGAGGAGTTTATGATTTGTGTGATCAGTGGAGAGAGTACAGGAAGGCAGGCTTTGATAAAAGGAGAGGGAATGGGATCCAGAGAGCATGTAGAAGTCTTAATCCTGGGAAAAGGTTTTGTCAGGTGGGCAGGAGAAATGGGTGATGGGGCAGAGGTGGATCCTGACGGAACTGTAAATGGAATCTATTTTGGAGTACAAGAAGGATTGAAATTGATTGCATTTGTCCGTGGTGAATGAAGATGAGGAGGTGTTGTTGGGCTTTAGGAGTGTGTTTATTGGGGAAAAGAGAGCTTTGGGGTTATTGGAGCCAGATTGGATGTTGTCGGAGTAGTATTTGGACCGGACGGAGTTTAGTGTGTCTTGGTATTGCTGTATGTAGTCTGTAGATTTTCAGATGGACAGTTAAACCAGATTTCTTGTACAGTCTTTCAAGCTGGCGCTTTCGGGATTTCATGTGATGGAGCTCAGGGGAGTACCAGGGGGCAGTGTGGGTGAAAGAGACGGTTTTAGTTTTGGTAGGGGCAGTTCGTCTAAACCAGAGGAGAGGGTATTGTTGTAATAAGTGACAAGTTCAGAAGGATTTTCAGACAGAGCGGGAGGGGAGGTAGCCAGTTTGGAGGAGAGAAGAACAGAAAGAGCAGGAGTGTCAATGGATTTTAGATTTCTGAAAGTTATTGTGCGTTTTGCTTTACGGGCTGTGAGGGGGATTTGAATGTTGAAGGTTATGGCAAAGTGGTCAGATATGCCGAGGTTGTGGCTGGAAAGATTGTTTAATGTGGGACCAGTGGAGCAAACCGGATCAAGAATGTGACCCTGGGTGTGAGTGGGGAAATTGACATATTGAGTGATGATGAAGCAGTGAAGAAGTCCATGAATTCAGCAGCGGGTTTGGAGCTGACATTGTCAATGTGGAAGTTAAATCACCCAGCAGGAGGATGGAGGCTGATATGGCACCTAACTGAGTCACAAAATCTGTGAAGTCTGCAAGGAAGGAGGGGTTGGGCTTCGGAAGCGGTAAGTAACAGCAGCTACAAGTGGACATGGAGCAGACAGTTTGAAAGCGGTATATTCAAATGAGTGAAAGTTTGAAAGAGAGAGGGGTTAATTTCATATCTTTGTTAAAAATAACTGCTGTGCCGCCGCCGTGACCTTCAGAACGGGGGTTTTCAACAAAACAGAATCAGGGGGGTGTGATCTGATTAAGGGAGAAATAATCCATAGATCTATGCCTGGTTTCAGTCAAACAAAGAAAATCTAGTTTGTCTGATGTGCTCATTTAAGATGAGTCCCTTGTTGCTGAGGAGCGGGTGTTGAGGGAGAAGTTCAGGTGACGTGAGTTAGGATGCTCGTGGAATAGGGCAGAGGATGGACCTGCTCACGTGTAGGATGTTGTGATGACGTAGTGCGTAAGTATCAGAGCGGTGGGACCAGATGGACGGAATGGCGTTTTCAGATGAACTGTGGTAGAAAAAAGTACGTCCAGATCCACGATGTGTAGGACGGGAGCTGTTGAAGAGAGGCAGTGCAGTCCGGGAGACAGCGGTATTGAGCCGGCGGAGGGTAGAGGCGAGGTACTGCAGCAATGGCGGCATCGATGGCAACGCCAGACCAGGGAAATCAAGCAGGAAGCTAACCTCTCAGCGCTGAACACCGGCAGGATGTGGCTGAAGCTGTAATCCAAGGAGGCCCACAAACACGTAAGCGAGCACAAGACTCGTCCCGTTGTCCTGCAAGCACATGTGGGTCCAGCCGCCACAGCTCGAACCCGCCGGGCTCCACAGCTGCGAAGCTAAGCAGCTACCATGGACCGCCGCCCTGAAAGGTCACCGCTGCTTCACGGAGACTGGCTGCGGCAGTCCAAAACATTCAGTCCACGGTTGTATCATCAAAAAGTAAAATCAGTTAAACAACAAACTAAAACAATTTAAAACAATTTGCCGGTGAGCTGCGGCTGCCAAGACGCGCCGGCGTTCACCAGCAGAATATATGCATGTGTACACCAGTCAGATGGTGAACACATGCATATGCAAAATATATGCATGTGTACACTAGTCAGATGGTGTACACATGCATATGCAAAATATATGCATGTGTACACCAGTCAGATGGTGTACACATGCATATGCAAAATATATGCATGTGTACACCAGTCAGATGGTGAACACATGCATATGCAAAATATATGCATGTGTACACCAGTCAGATGGTGAACACATGCATATGCAAAATATATGCATGTGTACACCAGTCAGATGGTGAACACATGCATATGCAAAATATATGCATGTGTACAGTCGTCCTTTAGGAGCGGCTTCACTATCGCGGTCTGTCCAAAATATGTGAATTAATAAATGTGGTTGAATATGGCCTATTATTAGTCAAAAAAGATCCACAGTGAAGCTTGTTTAACGGGTTTTTTTGTAATACAAATATAGAGCAATCAGAAGACGCAGTCAAAGACGCTGTGAATGATATGCAGTATTCAACACTGGTCACTAGGTGTCAGTAATGTTACTGTTATATTCAGTGAGATGCTCAAGCATGATCGCCTAAACAGTCTTTTATTGCATGTGTGAATTATCTCACAACAGGAACATGTATCCCTAATAATAAAAACACTATTGCTATTGTTATTGCTAAAACGAACACCGAACCCCTGCCGTCACTTCCTGTCCGCCCACCACTCAGCACACAATTATAGCCACGCGCACAAGCAAGGGTTTTATTTATGCCTTAAATGACTTATTTTCACTTATGTCTATTGTATTGGGTGATACAAGTGGAAAGGTGACTATAGGGGTGTTATTTCATGTCTAGAGGGCTCGAATAATAACTGTATTTTTAGAAGGTCATAAACGATGCTCTGAGTATGAAAATATTCCATTGATAAATAAGGACTCCTGCTTTGTGGAAATTGACTTACAGCGGTCGGGTCTGGAACCAGCTGACCGTGATAAACGAGCGGTTACTGTATTGAAACACTGCATGTCAAATTCATGTCAAAGGCTAATTTCCATCAGTTGTTCCGAAAGCTGACCAGACATGCTCTTGATTATGGCAGCTCCACAATATGACATATTTATGTACACATGCTGATGACAAACAGGAAACGCACTCAGACTGAAGGACCAGATGAAGCCACATGGATGTAAAGAAGCATTCTGGTTGTTGTCCGTGTGCGATTATGATTACGCACCTGAACCACTCCTTCAGGTGACATTTAAATTGAAAATAGTGCAAAAGTTTAGAGAACGTTTCATCCAACAGTGTTTTTCCTCCCACTCATATGTCGTAAATCACCACAGGATATGGTGTTTGGGTTTTTTTTTGTCTGGAGCTCTTATCTTTGACTACAGAGGCCAGGGAGACACCTTAGTGTTTTGCCATCAGTTATTTAATTCAGGGAGTTATCAAAATGCAACTTACTTTGTCGGTTTTGGTTCATTTTGGAGCCGTCATCAGAAGGAAAGCATCCTTGAGGCGAGAAACTCTAAGGAATCGGGAGAAATAACTCTCGGCAAAACACTCGAGGTGGTGTCCGTGTGGGTTTCACTGCCACATGGTGTCTTTGGAAACAGTCACATGGCATGTGGAGATGGAGGTAACCTTTAATGTTCTTTCATCCCTTTTATTCATCATATATTCTTGTATATGCATTTTTGCAGGTATAATTGTAATACTATGAAAACCAGGCTTTGTGTTACTCTCTGGAACAGATGAATTGCATTTAATTGATTGGTAAACATTCGTCTTCGTGTGTTTACTGTACAATACGTTGTAATACTTTGTACGTACATTCATGTCTATGTGTCCAGCTACCTAGTTAGCCACAAAATACATCATGTTCACAATCCTTTGAATTGTTGCATAACTGACAGAAGATGTTCACTGCGTTTTTGGATTCTGACCTGCTCCTCCTTCAGCCTCTCTTGGTCCTGCAGCACCTCCTCCTGTAAGAATAGTAAAGAGCGTTTACAGTTGTGCCCAGAAGCACTTGGCTGGTGAGTTACGTCGACTTTAATCATTAACAGCCAGCATGTGATTCAAGGGTACATTTCAGTCTAAGAGGATTAGCAAAAATATAATTAGCATGAATTACATGCCAAAATGTCATTGCAAATCTAATTAGAAGAAGGAAGTCTCAGTTGTAAGACCACTATGCTGCGTAGTTATCGCTGACCATTTCATAGGAAATGGTGTGCTCATCGTGCAAGGCTTCTGCACGATGATTGGACGATCTGGCTGAGGCGGAATCCGTTTTGATTGACAGTGAAATGAGCACATCAGCGATCTGGCAATATAAATCTCCACCAAAACGTTTTCCACGTTTGTCATTCCGTGGTTCTGAACTCATCCGGAGACTTGACCGATCCCCACAAACTTTTTTCTTGTCGTTAAGAACGACAAAGAACGGAGGGTAGTATTTACGTATTATTTACGTATGAATAGATAAACACGTTTATGATGTAGGTGGGAAAAATTTGCGTCCCCTCCTTGATTGACCAGTCGCCGCCACTGGACGTGACCCAATATTTGGGTTTTTAAAGTTTTCAAAATGGTTATTGGTGTCTACACGCTGTGCACAGCCGGGTTATTGGTAACATTCCGGCTATGGTCGGGTTGTTCAACTGCATGCAAACGCAGTCCGTGTTTGTGTGTGTTTATTGACCCGCAGTCTGTAGAGATCCCTGCGCTCTTGGTCGTTCTCTTCAGCTCTGGCCCGAAGCCACGCCTCATTTTGAGAGCGATGTCTGCCCAGCATCTCCTGCAAGTCCTGACAGACGCACGGGTACACGCACACACAGTATGCACCAGATATGCAGATAAAGAACATTAATAATTCCATTCATAACGAACCTGTTGATGTTGCTGCTTTTGGACCTGCAGGGCTTCTCTCTCTGCTTGAAGAGCAGCGGCAGAGTTTGACAAAGTTCTCTTCTCTCTGCAAGGATCATTTCAGAGAGTAGTAATGTAATTAACTGAGCAATGAATGCATTTCCAGGACATGGTTTCAATCAATTTAACAAACGGGTGGAAAAATCTTCAAAACGTGAAGCAACAAAACATGATTTTAATCCCACAAATTAACTAATAATAATTAATAATTAGGACATTTTTTATCTTGCTCTATCCTGTATTTTATATTGTTCAAGAGTTGATCACATTTTAATCAAATGATGAAATGATGATTGCTGTTATAAATATGTATGACCTATACGATGTATTATTTGTCAAACAATATGCATCTTTAAGTCAAATGTCCGTATTCTTGGCCTAAATTAAGCATTTTCAAACGTACCAAAAACACAAATACAAGGCGTTCCACTTTACTCAAACAAACGTGAATGCATTTGCCATGAACTGATGTTTACATGTTTGGTTGTATCCAAATATCCAGTCATATCCGATTCTCTTACAAAAAGCAAAGGGAATTTGGGAAAGTTCACCTGCACCGTCCAGGATGCAGCTATTTATTTCACCAAATTTTTGGCAAAAAGTTACTGAGTCGATTTGAAGTTACTGAATCCGTATCGTTCTAAATGAGCAAGTATCGCCCTTGAAACGAATTGGCAACCACGGATCGCGATAAAAATCGAATCTTTGTTCAAACCAATCGGGTCGGGGTTAGTGTCTGGGTTCGTGTCCGGGTGACCTAGCCTAACCCCAACCCTAGAGTTTTCCGAATTCACCCATATTACTTTCCCAAAATGATATTTAGAGGTACCGATCCAGTTTCTGGAACTCCTGGTCCAGTAGAGTGAAAGCAGTGTGGATCATTGCCATGGCTTTGTCTCGAATGGCGCTGAAGTTTGTGTGCACAAACACCTGCAGCAGAAAAGTAAACATTGCAGTTTGATTGCATGACCTACGCAGTGCTACAACTTAGGTTAAAGATAGACTTTCTTGAGGAAGATCTTTTAGGAAAATTAGGAATAAGAGTCTGTCAACTGTCAACATTAGCTCAGCACGGAAGACGGTACCCGATATTTTGTCTGAGCCACGGGCGAGTACGAGTTCAAGACTTTTACAAGAGCTGTAGGATCTATTTATCAGATCTCATGTCAAACCTTAGCAAAATGTACACATTTTCACCTGGAATTACTATGACTGGAAAACGTTTGGGAACCACTCATATATTGGGTTTGGTTTTTGCAGTACACATTTTCCACCATAAATCAACTGAAGCGACAAAACAACAAAAATCAGAGGATCCTGTTTGGGGTGCCGTGTCAAAAGAGACAATTCTCCCCAAAGGCCGGAACTTCCCGGCGCTTTTTGGCACCCATTTCCATCATGTTGGATTGTGTAAACGTGTGTGGTACTTCCGTGTGACGTCGTTAACTTTACATTTACATAGCCCTACACAGCACGAGCAGCGTGTATTGTGTGCCCATTCCTGCTTGTGTGGTCCACGCAAGCTCACCTGTGCATTGGCAGTTGTACTCCGGGGCGGGTATGCCGGAGCCGTTTTGCTCAGCTCATAGCGAACATTGGGGATTTTAGTGGGCGTGAAACTGTGCCTTGTCCAAACCAGAATGAAAGCACAGTCTCAAAACTGAAATACCAGACTCAAAACATGACACACACACACACCTGTGGCCGGTTCCTTGAAAACCAAACTCGGACAGAATTTCCTTCATCACTGCGAGGTGAGAAGTCTTTTAAGAGGTCATTTCAACATGATAACCAATAAATCGTGCAAGTACCCGGTTGCCTTTCCGAGGGATTGATGAGCTTCATGACTCTCAGATCACTGAACTCCTGCTCTTCGTTCTTCCCTCCAAATATGTACAGCTGTCCACAACAAACAAAGAGTACTTTAGCAAGCCAACCGATGATCTGTCACTACGTGGCATACTAACATGGCTGTGAACGATGAAGGCGACGTGTCCATGTCGCCTTGCTGGAGGAATGCCGACATACAACGGGACCTTCCACTTCAGCTTGGCTGAGGACAGACGGGGTAAAAGATCGGCTAATTTGCATATCATTTGCATACGATGGAGCCGATGCTTTAGGACAGGGATGTCCAAAGTGCGGCTCAGGGGCCATCTGTGGCCCACGGCCGTGGTTTTATTGCCCCCGCAGCACAATCCACAAATATGAATTAGCAGGAAAACGGATAAAAGCAACCAAAAAAACTAAACAATGAAAAATCAGCAGTGGGTTTACAAGAATAAGGTCCTTTTATGAGAAAAAAGTCGTAAGCTAGCAAACAATTTTCGTAGCGTTTAGTTGCAATATTGCAATACTAAAAGGACAAAACATTTTTGTAATGTCAGTGAAACGAGAAACTAAACAAAATAGCAGAAAAAGTTCTAATGTTAGCAGAATAAGGTCCGTTTTATGGGAATAAAGTCATAATTACATATGTGGGGAAAACAATTACAAGAAGAAAGTAGAAATTGTAAAAGCAAAATCAAATGTTAGAAATGGACAAAACTGCTGAAAAATCTGCAAGAAAAAAAAGTCAAGAGTACATTTTCTCCTTAAAATTCCAAAAATACAAACAGTTTCAATTTGAACTTCTCACCTTAGGAGCATTTTAGTAGCAAAAGGCTAAAATATTAAAGATAAAATATGTTGTTTTTAAAAAATGAATTATGAGAAACAGACAAAACAGAATAAAGTTGTGAAGTCGGGAAATTAGGTTGGAAAAAGTCCCCCCTAAAAAAACCAAACAACAATGAGCCATACAGCGTAAACTTGAGTCTTGGTTTGTTCGTTTAAAATTGGCCACCTTCTGACATGCTGACCGTCATTCCTTGCAGATTAAAAACATTTATGTCTCCCGCCTGCGGGATTCGTGGATGTGCAGCGCTCCACTATGCTGTCGGTGTGCCGTGGGTATACTGACCTCCAAGCAGTAGGAATACAAACCACCGACCAGTACGTGAGTTCCTTTTTAAGTCGGCGTATACCAGAAAACTCTCCAAAGAGGACAGAAAAAGTCGCCAGAGTTGCTGCCAGTTGCTTTTTATCCAACATGTCACCACAAGAATTCGGAATGTTGCCAGATTTAGTGGCAAAACTGCCAGGTTGGCAACACACTGCACCTCAAACTTTTGAAGGATGGATGAACATTTTTGAATGCATCTTCTGAATGCCTTGTATTTGTAAAAAGATGTCAAATCATATTCAGCCATGAAAAGCTCTTTTTTTTCCCAGCAACGTTCCAAAAATGTTAAAATTAGAGCTGCAACGATGAATGGATTATCCAAATAATCGACAGCTATTTTGGTAATCGATTTATCGTTTCATTTAAAAATGTACCAAAAATATCCTGATTTTAGCCACTTCATTTCCTTAGTGATCCATGAAAGCAGACATATATCTTTGACTTTGGAAAGAAGCTATCAACATTTTTGCCTCTTTTTGGTATCTTGCAAAGCATGCCATACTTGTGATTAGGAAAGCGTCTGCATTTCTGCACTCTCTCCATGATCTCTTAGCCCGCGTACACACAAAACCTGCTGGGAGAACAGTGAAACTGCAGTGGAGTGTTTGTCAGCTGATGGTTTACACTTTGCTACTTCCATTTGGGTGCTGCGAAGAAGGGAAAATTAAAAATCTTTTAAAAAATCCGATTAGTCAGTTAATCGGAAAAAAATAATCCACCGATTCATCGATTATGAAAATAATCTCGTCTCGTTCTCGTTGTTCCACTCTCGTGCATCATCTCATTTTGTTAGTTTGATGTCTCCACACAGCCCTAGTCTGGTATTTTTATCTGCCTGCATGAAAGTGAATCTCCAACTGATATCTCGTCTCTCTGCCATTCTCGTTGCTCCGCTCTTGCTCTTCCGGCCTAGCAATTCCCGCGCTTTGGTTTTTGGTTAGCTTCCTGCAACCGGCGTCCTCCGTTCATTGAAAGAGGGCAAGCCGCACCACTTTTGGACCTGCTCGATCAAGCGATTATCGATCACGTCATTCATTGAGCTTCTGGACTGGACTTCTGTGACGGAAGTAAAGAAGGCGTTTGCTGCACTCACCAACGCTGAATTTATGAATCTGGTTTAAAGACGTCGCAGCGCCCTCATTTGTTGTGCTTTTTCCTCCAAACAGGTAAACATCCTGCAGTGGATTCGAACAGAAACATGAAAAATGCAGAATGTTGGGACAGCAGCAAAACACAACATGCCAACACGCAACCAATAACAATGTACAAAGAACACCACACCGTGAATGACTGATGTACTGCCAGTTAGTGATACCGTAGATGCTGCAGACTGAAAACATCTTGCTTTCGCATCAAAAGACTCGAGAGCAACATTTCAGCTTTCATTTCCGGGTATTTCGATGCACAACTTTTAACATAGCACTGTTTGTCTCGGGACCAAAGTATTGCTCAGGTTCCGGATGCGTGTCTTATTGCATCGGTAAACAAGACTGGATGCCGAAGGGCTCTGTTGCCGACTGGGTAGGGCAGCTCTTGCCTGTGTAGACTGCATTTAGAGGTGAAAACGACATGAAAATCAGAGAACTGTCTGTCGATGAAAAAAAAGATATAAATATGAGCTTTAAAGAAACCATAACTATCAGCCACAGAGGGCAGGGGTGAAGGTTTCACTATTTACTGTTCCTAGACGACGCCACGAACAAAAATGCAATGGCTAAACCAGACCCAAGCCACTCGTTAGCAAGAAGGAGTTGGTGCTGTCTTGTAAGCTGTGCATCTGATCCGCCTGCAAATAAAAGCGGAATGGCTTCATACCCACCCAAACGTTTTCATTCTACAGCAAAACGGAAAAAGTGCGTGCAAGGGCTAGGGTTTGGTCACGAGTGACAACGACTTAAACGGGGTCCCGCTATTTTGTGCATTGCTCTCGGTTGGCAATGCATGTTCGCTCTCTTTAATGCTAGGAAAGCTCGACCTAAAAGTGAGCCACTGCACCGTCGCAAAGATCTCCATCCAAGACTGCAGAGCTTCACAAGGCATATAAACCAAACAATGCTACTATTATCGCAGGTACTGTATTTCCAAAAAGCTCATAAATGAGTAACTGTGGGTGTGTACTTTGTCATGGTGTGCCGTCAGTGTTTGTCCACTACAGGCGGCAGGTAATTCTCCTTTGGTCTCCAATTTCTGCCACACCAGGTTTTCTATCATTAAAAAAAGGGTCGTTAAATACAGTAAAACGTTTGTCCCGTAATATGCAAGCATAATTGGATCAAGAGTGCCCACAGGGTGGTCCAGGGGTCATTTGTGGTCAGCAGCGGTTTTTTTAGCATCTTCTAAAAATATAATTCAACAAGAAAGCTATAAAATAATAGCAAAAATATAATTAGACATGAAGGCAAACTATAAGGAGAAAAAGAATAATCTTTTTGGGGAAAGTAATGCAATTTTAATAGCACTACAAAAAAATTTTTATATCTAAAAAAATAAAAATAAATTGGTAATTTTTGGAACAGAATAAAGTCAAAATATTATGGGAATAAAGTCATAATTTGCAAGAAGAAATAATTTCACAAGAATAAAATAAAAGTATTAAAATAAAGTTTTTGTTTTTTTCACGAAGCCGAGATGCGGTTATTTCTTGCTAAAGTGAACAAAAATATAAACTCAACACTTTTTGCTCCAATTTTTTATGAGCTGAGCAGATTTAGTGCAACAAATTTATGCAACGGCGGCAGTTCACGTGCATCTGTAGTGAAACTTTTGCAAGTAACTTTACTGACACCTAGTGGCCAGTGTAGAACACTACGTGTCTTTATGTGTGTGTTCTGAATGCCTTATGTTTGTATTTTACTTTGTTTAGCCATTTTTATGCTTGAAAATGTTTAATTTCTAGCCAGTGGCGTTCAGGCCAGCTTACCCGTGTCGAGGACATGAAGGTCTCTGCAGAAGTCCCCACTTGCTCCATAGCCCCCAAACATGAAAACCCGATCACCGGCTACAGCAAAGCGTTGATCTGACCTGCAGCACGCACGCACGCACGCACGCACGCACGTGAATTCTAGTGTGGTGTAATACTCAGCCAGCCCTCCTTCAGAGATACTCACAGGGGTGGAGGTGGTGAGCCGCCTGCCTTAACCGGTGTCCAGGTGTGAGAGACTGAATTGTGAAAATGTTGCCACAGTTAAAGGTTAGATTTCCAAAGGAGAAAATGAGAACGGGTTAGCTCAGGGGTGAGCAAACTGTGGCCCAAATTTAGCATGGAAACTGCAGCTGGCAACACGAAGTGTTTTTTCGGCACGCCTCGGTCACCTAAAAGTCAGACCCGTAGCTTGTACACAAAAGCGACCCAACACACAACGCATAAACAACCTACCTACTGCACAATACACATATATTCCCGCCGCAAGGCATGCTGGGTAGCCTGTGGTGCTGTTTCTCCCAACTTTTTGCTTGGTTGTCGCATTTTTGCTTGATTGCAAAATATGTTGAGGTTGTAAGTGATGTCCAAAGTTGTATCGTTCACGGTTCATATTGATGTTGCTGCTGGACGAACCAGCATACCTTTCTCTTTTGGTCCCAACACCTCGGCTGTTGCAACCACCATTAACAAAGGATAAAGGTTACTGAATGCTAAAGGGGGGTCATGGATTCTGTGCGCTGTCACAAAGAGATCTCGGAGGAGGGGCAATATTTTAAGAAGGTAGAAAGACCTGCAGGACAACCACAGGGATAAAAGTAAGGAGTTGTTCTATTTTGGTATCACTTAGAAGTTCCGACTCACAGGATAACCGGACCAACATCACGGTCTAGCACAGGAACTTGTTGGTAACCTGGGGACCACCCGCGTCTGCTTCTGTTATTCAAACCTGTGTTGAAGACCATGAGGTCGTCGGTGGGCGTCCCGTCCCGCGTGCCTCCGTACACGTAGATGTTGTCGCCCACAGCAACGGAGCTGTGTCCCAGAGTTCTCACGGCAACGATCCCAGTCGTCAGGGAATCCCAGGTCAGCGACACTGTTCAAAAAAACTGAAACTTCGTCTGGTTGTAAAGACAATCGATACGCAAAGGAAGGTCGGGGGTCTTCCTCATCATCTTGCCCTGGCGTCATGCATTACAACTTACTGATGTCAAAACTGTAAACTCCCGGGAGGCAGTGGGTGGCCTCGGGATGGGACAGTCCCCCGAACAGATACAGCTTCCCTTTAACAATACTGAGGGGGGTGACAAACCTACAGTAAGGTTGTGAATGTGATATCGTGCTTGGTAATTTACCAGAGGGTGTGTCCTTCTCTGGCTGGGGGAATGTCCCCACGTTGAGGAATCTCCTCCCACTTTACGCCCTCTGGAGAAACTGCAAGTATGAATTTTTTGTGTGAAAAAAGTGGCGCTCAACTCCACCCACATTTCCCCAAAGGACTCAAACCATCCCAACAGTCGGTGAGAGTGCCATGGCCCCCCCATGTTCTGCATAGCTTGACTCAACATTTTGGATATTTGGTAGAAACCATTTTTGTGCAGTTATTTGCACAAATGACAAAACTAGTCTTAGCTTGCAATGTTAAAGAATCCTTTAAAAACAATTCCTGGATCCAGGTGGTTCGTTCTTATCCCATTCCCCACAATTCCCAAAATTTTCATCTGAATGCTTTTGAAGTTATTCTGAACAGATAAACGCCTGCAAAAATATAACCTCGGTGCTTGCGCTTGACAAAGTAATAAAATGTTCAGTTCATTGACACGCTTCCGAAAAAATGCTACATTTTGTGTAATTCCACATTTTCCACAACAAAATTTAACATGAATGGGTCGTGGTCCGTGAATGTATTGCAATATTAGGGCAAAAATGTATTATTTGTCATTCCGTCATCTGATGACAAACAAAACAAAGTTACAGCAAAAGTGATCATGTGACCAGAATGAGGTCAAATATTATGGGAATTTAGTAATAATTAAATTATGTGATAATAAACGTACAAGAAGAAAGAAATTGTAAAAGAAAAAAAAAAATTTATAAAAAAAATACTGTAGTTTTGCAAGAATAAAATAAATGTTAAGAGAAAAAAGTTCAAATAAGAAAAAAATAGCAATTTTACAAGAATAAACTTCTAGTATTAGTAGCATGTGGTTGGAATATTAAGGATAAAATGTTATTTTCTAAGTTGTAATACTGTGAGAAACAAATAGTATTTTGTAATTAGGTCGGGGGAAAAGTTAGAATATTATTGGAATAAAGTTATAATATTTATATATATAGAAAGCAAATTTACAAAGATAATTTAAGAAGAATTTAGAAATATTTTGGGCATGTTCCCGACAAATGTGAAAAAAGAGCAAATGCCAAAGCTTTTTCACCTACATCACAAAGCTGGGATGCATTATTTTTTATTTCTGTGTTTTAATATCAATTTTCCAAAACAAAGGTCAAAGTGGCCTTTCCATCCGTTCATTTTTCAGTATGTGGCGCTTGCTGGAAAAAGTTTGGACGTCCCTGATCTGTGGATCCAACTAATGGTGTTTGCAAATTCCGTGTTTGTACCTGTGAGCATGTAGAAGTCACTGAAGTAGACAGGATTGTCCTCCTAAATCAGTCACCAGAGACAAATCCACCTCGGAAAATCAGTGTGACCTTGCAAATTCCACACACACACACACACACACACACACACACAAAATCTGCTTTGTGTTGCGCCACCTCTTGGCCGAGGTTGGAGGCTCCACCAAAGAGAAAGGCCATGTTTCCTGCCCCCGCTAAAGCGTGGCCATATCTAAAACACAGACAATGCAGGGCTGGCAGTCAAGGTTGGAATCTCAGGAGGGCCAAACTGAAAAGGAAATGCAACTGACTTTGAAAGCACATCAGCTCTAAACGGGGGAGGGGAATGATCTTGAATATCATTCCGGATAAGAAGTAGGTGATGTGTTGGTAACAAAATGGCCACATCATTTGATAGAAATGAAAATAATCAAAAACCCCCCCAAACATAATGTCCCAGGGGTGTTCTATCGGGTTTAGATCAGGTGAACGTGGGGGGCCACTCAATGGTACCAATTCCTTCATCCTCCAGGAACTGCATGCATACTCTAGCCACATGAGGTCGGACATCGTCACGGACCAGGAGGAACCCAGGTCCCACTGCACCAGCGTAGGTTCTGACAAGGGGTCCAAGGATTTCATACCGATACCTAATAGCAGTCAGGGTGCCATTATCTAACCTGTAGAGGTCTGTGTGTCGTTCCAGGGATATTCCTCCCCAGACCATCACTGACCCACCACCAAACCGGTCATGCTGAATGATGTTGCAGGCAGCATAACGTTCTCCACAGCATCTCCAGACCCTTTCACGTCAGTCGCATGTGCTCAGGTTGAACTTGCTCTCATCGGTGAAGAGCACAGGGCGCCAGTGGCGTAGTTGCCAATTCTGGTGGTCTATGGCAAATGCCAATCGAGCTCTACAGTGCTGGGCAGTGAGCACAGGGCCCACTACAGGACGTCGGGCCCTCAGGCCACCCTCCTGGAGTCTGTTTCTGATTGTTTGGTCCGAAACATTCACACCAGTGGCCTGCTGGAGGTCATTTTGTAGGGCTCTGGCAGGGCTCATCCTGTTCCTCCTTGTATAAAGGAGCAGATACCGATCTTGCTAAGGGTTTAAGGACCTTCTACAACCCAGTCCAGCTCTCCTGGAGTAACTACCTGCCTCCTGGAATCTGCTCCATGCTCTTCAGACTGTGCTGGGAGACACAGCAAACCTTGCAACGGTACGTATTGATGTGCCATCCTGGAGGAGTTGGAGTACTTGTGAAACCTCTGTAGCGTCCAGGTAGCGCACCCTGCTATCAACAGAGATGTTGATCCAAGCCAAATGAAAAACTACAGGTCAGTGCAAAATCAGCCAAAAGAGATAAGGAGTCAACCTGGAAAAGCCTTCCTGTTTTGGGGTCTGTCTCATTGTTGCCCCTCTGATGCGCCTGTTGTTGATTTCATGAACAACAAAGCAGCTGAAACTGATGAACAACCCCCTCTGCTACTTAACTGACCAGATCAATATCCCAGAATAATAATATAATTTTATATTTCCATGTGTATTTCCTTCTAGTTTTGACTGTGATTCCACAGTCGGGATCTTTTAGGTAATAAGAATGCGGACTTGATGCATTTTGATAGCTTGACAACATAAACAGACTTGACTCGGCACATTCGCTTTTTCACCATTTACGGTCAAATTTCCGTATTTTGGCTCCAAATATTTTTAGATTTCGTTTTTTTCTCATTCGCTGGAAATGGTAATAAATTTAAGATGCAGGATAATACAAGTAAAATGTACAGCGTACATGTTTGATTTTGTGTTTGTTCTCTACCCACCTGGGACTTGGGATCTGGCCCTTCATCTCTGTCTCCAGCCAATGTCCACTGGCCAGTGCCATCTTCCTGTATACACACATGTAGCCATTAAAACGGAGACATAAGGTGTGTTGAAATCATTATTCAGTCAAAAAAAAGAAAGAAAGACACTTTGTATATTGATAAAAATGAATACAGGTTATTCTTCAGTACAAAGTCCAGTTGGTGGTATTTGCTCTTAGGTGGATGAAACCTACCTCCAGAGGGCTTAAGGTTGTCGCTCACAATGCCGATCGGTCTTGGTGTTTCCACACTGTGCCTGCCTTGTCGGCGCTGTACTAAAGCACAGGTGAGCCTTGGCTGCTCAAGTGACAGGTAGGCTAAGCTTTCCTGGCAGGTACGCCGTCGCCTAGCAATGCCAGCAAACTGCGGGCAGCAAAGAATTAGACAATAGGTGTGCATTAAGCGCGCTTGATCTTACTGATGCGATGACACTATAAGCAAGTTCACGGGTATTTATTTTAGCTAATACATACTCTGATATCCCCCCCCCCTGCCTGAAAAATATGGTAATAATGAAAAGTGTTTGTGGTAGTCCTGCAGCCCCACCGTCTAACGCCGGGCACCCCCCTAGTTTGAAAACCACCGCCGGTCAATCGCAGGGCACATAGAGACAAACAATCATCCACACTCACATTCATACCTTTGGACTATTTAGAGTCGCCGGTTAACCTTACATGCATGTTTTTGGAATATTGGAGGAAAACAGAGTTCCTGGAGAAAACCCCCATCATGCACAGAGAGAACATGCAAAGTCCACACAGAACCCAGATCTTCCAGACTTCATTTTAACTTTCACTTACGTGTATAATCACCTAAATCCAAGCATGGTCATTTTTTTCCTACTAAAACCAATTTGCATTCCTTTTGTACAAAACCGTCCTAAAACATTACTTTTCAGTACCATGGATCTTGTGGGTATACAGAATATATTCAATAGAATTTAGCCTATTATTTGAAACAGTACCTCTGTTTGCAGGCAATACAAATGATTTCATATCATTATTTTTAGTTGTTCCTATATTTAAAAATCCAGCAAAAAAAAAAGCCCCAAACACTTTTGTTGAAGAAATAGGTGGCATTAAATACTGTATGTGAAAGGAATCCAAAGCAAAACATGAATAAAAGCATTATCATTGCCATAAATCAGTCGTATCGTTCAGTTAGTTTGCTGCTGATTGGGGATGACAGGCGGTCACGTTTTCCTCCATCACACACGCGCACACAACCGCAACCGTTCGCACGTGACGTGGTTTAAGCCCGCCATCCGCGCTTCCGTCATTTGCTGCCAGCGCAACCGGAACGCGGTCGTGGTTTTCAGAATAAAACGAAGCAATTTACCGAGGAAGCGTCGTGTTTTGCAGTTTGTTCCGTATAGCCATATCGAACACACACACCGCATCTCGCCAGGAAACGGGGCTAAATGACGCGACCCAAACAATGCGATGCAAATAATAATATTAAACCCAAAAGAAATTACTCTGAAATGAAACGTAGCCTCACCCGGAAGTCAGGTGCTATTTAAGCGCACTTTACCAAAGTCCGCGAGCGCAGCGTCTGAGAACGGCGGAACGAACCGTGTGACCGTGAGACGTTTTGCCGCCGAGACTGTTACTTCTGTTCCGTTGTCTCCACCAAGGCTCTCCCTTTCCCACAAGACACGCTGGAAGCTCCCGGAGAAGCGCGGATATCAACGCGGCAAGGATGCTTCGTGACCCGCTGCAGGTGTGAGGAGATGGCGGGGGAGCCGCGGGTGGGCACCGGCCGAGTGGTGCTCGTCAAGAAGCTCGTCATGAAGGACGGAGCCGCGGTGGGTAGACGAGCCGCCATTTTTCTTTCATGGAACCAACGCTGTAGTCGAGCGAAACGGGTGTTGTGGACGACGTAACGACGGCGTGGCTGCCTGTTTCCGTCCGTGAAGGCGGGCGGGCGTTTCCCTTTAAACGGCGGCGTGACAGGAAGGGAAGGAAAGGGAAGGGAAGGAAAGGAAAGGAAAGGATAGGAGGGGAAGGACGTTTATGTCTTACCTTTGTGCTGCACGTGGACGTGCTGAGGATGGAGCCGCCATCTGTTACGTAACAGGCTCAGTCAGCGTCCATTTTGACACCGCCCGCCAGCACTACAGTAGTGCACGCAGGCCTACTGGCATGGCATTGATGCTTTGGTGTTGGGGACTGGGACCCAGCACGGCCCATTTGTATGGCAGTGTGTTCCCAGTCTACTTGTGATGGTCTCGTTTACTAACCGGCGATGCACGCAGAAAAATTAGAACACGACCAAAAAGTTGATTTGAATAATTTAGTTCAAAAAGTCAACGGTGTTTATTGTGCACAGTCGTTACATTATTTTAATCTTGATTAGGACTGAAAGTGCCGCACGGTGGATGAGTGGGGTAGCACATGTGCCTCACAGTCAGGAGGTTCAGGGTTCGAATCTCCGTTGGGCATCACTGTGCGGAGTTTGCATGTTCTCCCCGTGCGTGCGTGGGTTTTCTCCGGGTACCCCCACTTTCCTCCCACATTCCAAAAACATGCATGTTAGCTTCATTGGCCGCTCTAAATTGTGTCGGTATGAATGTGAGTGTGAATGTGCCCTACGATTGACTGGCGAACAGTCCAGGGTGTACCCCGCCTCTCGCCCAAAGTCAACTGGGATAGGCTCCAGCATACCGGCGACCTTGATGAGGGTAAGCGGCAAAGAAAATGAATGAATGAACTGAAGAAAGTTGGTGAAAATCCCAAATTCAGCATGTCAGAAAATGAGGATGTTACTCACGACAGGGGATGTCCAATAGCATCAGCCCTATATTTGCATAAAAATCTGGTATCGGACGAAAACTCACCAGCTCAGCAAATGCCTTTCAACACCGATCACCGGTGGCCATTTTTGGGTCTGGGGTATGCCCGATTCCTCTTCACTTACCCCATAAATCTTCCGCGGGGTTGAGGTCAGGTGAGATTGCTGGCCAGTTAAAGGTAGCGTGGTCCTTAAACCAGGCACTGTGTGCAGGCGCCAACTAACTTCAACAATGACCTTTTGTGACTTGCCCTCCTTGTACAAGGTGTCATCGATGCTCTTTTGGGCAACTGTCAAGTCAGCAGTTATGCCAGTGATTGTGTAGCATTCAGGACTAGACTGAGCTGAGAGCGTTTATTAGCCTTTGCAGGGGTTTTAGTGAATGACCCGATTAGAATGGGACGCCAGGGATCTTCAATATTCAACGCGTGTACAATATTCAAATTTTCTGTGATATTCAGTTTGTGGTTTTCATGAGCTGACAGTTACAATAATCAAAGTTAAAAACTTGGAACATGTCAGTCTGTGTGCAATGCACCCATATAATACATTTTCATGATACAAACTTTTTCATGATATGATATCATTTATTGATTGGCATCACGGGGGATGCAGGACCAAACAACAGCACGATTGCTTCAGGAATGCAGGAAGTGGTGGTGTCCAGTCGTGCATGATTGTGGTCACTTTGTGCCAATGCACGCCATTTGTGCTCACAAATTGCGTGTCTTTTGCGTAATTTAAGCGTAAGCGGAACACGATGTGTAAAATAGGCTTGACACTTATCGGGCGTGCCATAAATAAAGAAATGACACACATTGCCACGCAAATTGTGGGACAATGCGCAGGTAAACGACGCTCAAGTGTTGCCAAACGATGTGTCTCCATGCTCTGTCTTTTCGGCACTATCTTGTGACTTTCTATACGTACTACGTGGCAATTTAGAGCAGAATATTGATCCCTTTGTGGCGAGCAGCCGCAAATAAATGTGCATGGGAAACACTGGTAATTCATATTATCAAAGTAGCGCAATTAAATAACACAACATAGAAAGTAATTTTCAAATGATTTTTTTTTTTTGACAAAACGCTGCCATTCCACTCAAGGACTCACCCTGCATTGTCATTGGCTCGCCTTGCCGACCAGGGAGAGTTAGCTGCACCGCCCTGGTTTCCTCCCACAGACAACCGACATCACCTTTAATTAAATGACTTTCTTTCGACTTGTCTCTATTATATTGCATGAATGTGCGGTCTAACGAGCAAGCATGTCATGTGTTTACTTGAGTTGTATTCATTTTGATGAAGAAATGTCAGGGACCTCCCATCAAATACAGCTGAAATTGACATCGAGGAGTCTAATAATAATAAAAAATTCAACACTGTGTGTGATTACTGGCCCCGATTGCTGCTACAGGGCACTATGATTTCATCAGAAATGGAAAATTTACAGATGAAATGCCGTCATTGTGAGGAGACGGAACGTTTGTGGGAGAATCTAATCGCAAACACTGGCGAAAGTTGCTGTAAAAACTTTGAAACTCATCTCTTATGGAGCATGAATGGAAGCTAGCTGGGTTAGCTCAGTTTAGCAGAGCATGCCAATGTGGCTGTTTAATCCATGATGTGTTTTACCGCTCGTTAATGTAACAGCATTTTAGGATGCCTGTCGACGTCATGCAAGTTCTGAGTGTAAGATATAAAAAGATGAGATGCATGTTTATCTTAACATCCTGTACCCCGCCTCTCGCCGAAAGTCAGCTGGGATAGGCTCCAGCACAGCCCGGCGACCACTCGCTTTTTCCTATATAATTAACCAATATAATATATCTCATACAGTGATACATTCTAAAAATCTTTTACCTGCTAAGCAACCCTAATCCGCAGGTGAAGGATGTTGTAGTGCCAAAGCGCTACGAGTACCTTGAAGGAGTAGAAGTGCTATACAAGTGAAAGCCCCTTTATCAGTCCTTTGGCACACTTGGAACGGGTGGGCCACGCACAGCACCAATGGACAATGTAACGGAGTCGTTAAAATTGGCGGCAGTGTTGAAAAACACCCCTGAAGCACTTTCAGTGGAACCTGTTCGGAAGAAAAAATCTACCTTCTATTGCATGCAGTGTAATGTCAGTAACCAAGATGGTGATGTCATGCTGTTGGGTATTTTCACTTTTGACTCCATAGATGTGGAGGTGTTCTGCGGCTTTTCAGACATCGTGTCTTGCTACGTGTGAAACTACAACGTAAACAATGATAATAGGCTTGCCCATCTCATTGAAATGATTTTGTATTTTTATTTTTGTCTTGCTGTTTGTGTGCTAGCTTCAGCAGGGTATAGGCCGGCCCAGTGTGTACCATGCAGTGGTGGTCATCTTCCTGGAGTTCTTTGCCTGGGGTTTGCTGACCACACCTATGCTCACAGTGAGTAACAACGTCGCCTATTAGAAGGGCGCAAAGGGGTTAGTTACCGCGATAACAATTCAAGGTTTGTCTCAGCATGTCGGTATGTAATGAGGCGGATCCGATCCAATATCAGTATGGGGTGACAATACTGGCGTAATTCACGTTTTGAAATTTCAAATTAGATGAATTAATAGATGCGCTGTTTTGTGGTAGACTAGGGTCTATTATTAGACAGAACGTATTGAAATGCAAGTGATGTGTTGTTTTCTGGTCACTACATGACACAAAACATTACATTACTTTACATTATGTTACATTAGCGTTGTATGAAGTCAACCATGGCATGTCCAACATAATATAGTGACAAAAAGTTCTCCTCCCATTCTGCGTGGAAGTGGTAGGTTTCTTAAGCTTGGAAGACTTAAATTGGACTGGTTGACTGTCTAGCGGCTGCCTTGAGTCCCTGCAGCATGAGAAGCGCAATGTTATGTAAACATTGAATAACAGGAGTGTAAAGGTGACTATAAGTGTTATTTCATGTCTGCAGGGCTCTAATGTTTAAAAAATGCATTTAGAAAGTCAAACAGGTTTTCTATGCTCTAACTAGGAAAATATTCCATTTAACTCTTTAGGCGCCAGAGTTTTTTTTTTTCTTCTTTTTTGACGTTACTGTTTCAAAATGGTCAGAAATAAAGGCGTACTGTAAATTAGTAAAATCATCAATATGACCCAATGTTGGTGATGGGAGTGAATGTACTCATCTAACGTGCATATTATGACATCACCTGGATCAGAATTTGTCACTTCCCTGTCTCCACAATACCAGCGCTTTAAAGTTTCTGATCCGCTTGTGATACTCTTCCTCATGTCTCAAGCAAACCCAGGCCTCATCAACGCCATTCACAGCTGCCTCAAATGCTATTATTGACCACTCTTATTACATAGACATCAAGTATCCATTATTCCTGTGAATATTCTCAGTTATCCAGGTCATTGTATTTTCAGGTCATATGTATCGATTAGCTGTGCATATCTTGCTGAGGAGTCTCACTCTCATTATTAATAAAATTAATATTATAAAACTTTACAATAGCGCTGCAACGATTAATCGATGAATCAATTATTCATCGATTATCCAAATAATCAACAACTATTTTGGTAATCGGTTAATCGTTTCATTTAAAAATGTACTATAAATATCCTGATTTTAGCCACTCTAATGTAACTATTTTTTAATTTCCTTAGCGATCCATGAAAGCAGACATATTATCTTTCACCTTTGACTTTGGAAAAGAGCTATCAACATGTTTGCCTCTTTTTGATATCTTGCAAAGCAAAGCACTGCAGAGATGTTTGCGAAGAGCCCGTGTAAAAGCATTCCCACGCAAAGTAAATTCTATACTTGTACCTGTGCTTAGGAAAACGTCTACATTTCTGCACTCTCTCCTTGATCTCTTACCCTGCGTACACACAAAACCTACTGGAAGAACAGGGAAACTGCAGTGGCGTGTTTGGGACGTTTGTCAACTGATGATTTATACTTTGCTACTTCAACTTCTGTGACAGATCTTCCTCTTCGCTATGATTTTTGGAGGGAAAACGTCCATTCATGCATTCTTAAAGGGATTACTGCAAAGAAGGGAAAATTAAATATGTCTTTCAAAAAATCAGATTAATCAAAAAAAATAATTGACCGATTCATCGATTATGAAAAGAATTGTTAGTTGCAGCCCTAGTTTGCATTGCATCATACCCTGTAACCTCTATACACATAAAAGGCATTCAGAAAATGCGTTGAAAGACACTTTGTGATATGTAGTATTCTACACTGGTTACTAGGCGTCCAGAAGGTAACATTGTTAGAAACAATAGCCACCGCACTATCCAGAAACCAGAACAAGAAACGTTCCCACTAATTTTTGTGAATAGTGAATTTACTCTTATTTGTACATTTATTAGACATTTTTTTACCTTTAATAGAGTACTTGAGAGATTAAATACACAATGTAAAATGTCTAGCATGTAACTATAATGTATGTAAATATATGTCCAATAAATGTAAAATGTCTAAGTGTTGACTGTAACCCTACTTTTGACCCACCCCGTGTTTACTATATTGGTTAATACAGTGGTTCCCAGTACAGTGTATATATATATATAAATATAAATACCGGCACACAAGGAAACTTAATAAGAGTTGTTGGAACTCGCGCTTTACGTCAGGAGAGAATTTGAACACACCCAAAGTGTCAAAAAAAAAAAAATCCACAAAAAAGGCGCTTCGTTATTAAAGCCGCTGGGTTCTAAGGAGGAGAAAAAAGTAGCGGCTTGTAGTTGAAAAAATGTGGTAATAATGACAAGTGTGCATGGAAGCCCTGCCTGTCATAATACCCCCCAGTTTGAAAACCACTGGGGTTAATATGAGTGTAAAGGTAACTATAGGGCTGTTACTTTACGTCTAGGGGGCTCTTCTTCTTCTTTTTGTTTCGGTTTATCCCTGGTTATTCCAGGGGTCGCCACTGCGAATCATTTTCGCATGTTTTTAATTTGCCCTTCCTGACACAACCCTCTGTATGAGGAACGTGATCTAATAGTGGTAATAAAATATTCCTTGAAATGTCACATAGACCTGAAAACTAAGACAATGGTGGGGAATTGTGGAAAAAAAGCAACTTCGCCCTTAGCGAGTCTGAGCTTTTCTTTCCGTCACTCACAGATACAGATAATCTGACGAGATTCTGTGACTTTCTAGCAAATTAGCAAACAAAAGATGAGGTGATGCTAAATTAAAGAGAATGGAGATCAATGAAGATAGTCTTTCATTCAGGAAGTTATTAAAGAATAGCAAACCGGAAGTTATTTCTAGGGGGCTCTGAGAATGTTAAAAACTGTATTTAGAAGGATGTTTACCAACGCCGGCATGGAGGGGAAAAGAGAACGGCCACCAACAGAACAGCTATTTTGTCATGGTGAAGTTGTTCACATTTCAAAAAGCGACAACGACCGCCAAGACTGTGGACCATGCTGAGGCGTATTTAAAAATACTTGCAGCCGATGTACACGCTTTTGTAAGCGCAATCAATTCTGCAGTTTGCGCTGAGTCATGAGAAGGCAGGGGACAGCAGAGACTAATGGAGCGTCAGAAGAAACGGGTGGGGGTTGGTATCAGCTGAGATGCCTGTCCTAAGATTGAGCGAACGTGCGCTTACGGACTCGTCGGTCATCCTTCTGGTACAAACGAGTCATTCACATCCCAGAAAAATGTCCTTATGGTATTTCTCAGACCCTCTGTAAAGTGTGAAGTTTAACCTGTCAAATTCAATATATATGATATGATTTTCTAATTCATAGAGCCTAATAGATATACAGTATATTGTGATTATGAACAATAGAAAACTATGATGACCTGAGACTTGACTTTCATTGTTTTCCTTTGCAGGTGCTACACGAAACATTCCCCCAGCACACCTTCCTGATGAATGGACTCATTCAAGGCGTGAAGGTAAGAATTTTTAATTAGTTTGGGGCTATGAAGCATAACGCAATCAAACACCGTTACCGTATTTTCTGGACTGCAACTCACGCTTTTTTACTGTCTTCATGGTCTTGTAACTTATGGTCATGTGCAGAAATCACTTTTTCCAAACTGGGCCACCTACTTTTTAAAAATTATTTATTTTTTTGCTTTCTGTGTCCAGTTGTGTTGCAATTGACTAATATTTACATTTGCTGGATGATCTGAAACAGTTAAGTGTGACAAACATGAGAAATCAGGAAGGGGACCAACACTTTTTGACACCACTGTACCTAAAAATACTTACCTCAGCTTCTATAGCTTTAATCTGCCCCTCCCTCTGGCTTTGTCTTGGTCTTTTGTGACTTTAATGTTGTTGGGAGTGGCCCCATGACACTGGTAAAAATAAAGGTTGCTGGGATGATAGGGTGATCACAAATACCGGTAAAGGCTACCTTTTAGTCTTATATTTTGTTTTCATATACATTTTCCTCTTTTTGACCTATGCGAATCATACTCGACTAGTCCGGAAAATATGGTTTTACCTTTGACTTGATTAGAATGATTATTGTATCATGACATTATTCTCCAATATTTTTTTATTGTTGTTTTACTGCAAATGTTTAAATTTGCTGTTTTTTGGTTTAGTCATATTTTGAGCAAGGCCCAGTAAAAACAGCAGCATTGACACCAGTAACAGCACTATCGTTCTTTCTCCTCCCTCTGACCCCACCTCTTCTCCTCAAGGGTCTTCTGTCGTTCATGTCTGCTCCTCTGATTGGTGCATTGTCGGACGTGTGGGGGAGGCGGTCTTTCCTATTGGTCACAGTCTTCTTCACCTGTGCCCCAATCCCCCTCATGAGACTCAGCCCCTGGTAGGTCACTGTAGCTGTGCTTGTAGCTTGATCGGTTTATTTGGCTGTTATTCAACTTGGATCACCAGTGAAAATGGTTTAAGCAGGGACAGGCTGAGCGGGAAGAGAGAACACGGTGACAAAAGACAACACCCGCTTCTGACTAGAAAGCCTCAGCACGGAAAGGGACACAGTAACAGACGGCAATAACGGCAACTACAGCGTCAACATCGTTGCTTGCTTGTGCTTAACTTGGAACAGAGGAGTGAGTAAAACAAACATTATAATAATGTGACCAACCATCAGTAGCCAAGAAGTCTACCCACTCTACTGGGGTCTGCCACCCCCCAACCAGCCAGCAACATGGCCCTCCAGCACAGGGAAATACCAAAGACAAGCACCTGATCATAGAACCTCCTCGCGCACCCATTATGAAGGACATGCTGAATTTTCAAACTAAGTTGTCTTTTTTTGACCCTCCTGATCACCAGCTGGATAATTGCAGGGATTTACATTTTGCACCGATGATTTAATTGGCTCCATCAAGACACAGGACAATCCTCGGCCCACATGAAGGTTGCTACTGGTGCAGAGTGCAGTCCAATAACTATCGGATGTGAGAGGGGTTTTTGAAGAAAATGCATCTTCAAAGGCCTCATCTCATTCAATGCCACAAAGTCCACCATTTGGAATTTGCATTAGAGCACCAAACACGGGGCATTGAGAGGTGGAAGAAAGTTTTATTCTCTATTGTGAAAAAATGTTACCTTGCAGTCCTAATGGCTTCCAACGTTACTGGCATGACACCTGAGATGTTTTCCAATAATGTTTTTTGAGATGTTTTTGCAATAATTCAAGTGGTCTTAACCATGTATGTGAAAATGATTTGAAATTATTCACTGAAAGTTTGTTTTAATCCTCCTAATCCTACAGGTGGTACTTTGCCATGATCTCCATGTCTGGAGCGTTCTCCGTCACCTTCTCAGTCATCTTTGCGTACGTTGCGGATGTGACAGATCAACGAGAGAGAAGTACCGCATACGGTCTGGTCAGTATTTGAATTTGGTATGAAAATGCATCGCTAGGAATGTGATGTCGCATCTTTTTTCCTTTATCGCCGCACGATTCTTGTTTTTGCTTATGTGTCCTATTATCCAAACCCTCCAGGTGTCTGCTACATTTGCCGCCAGCCTGGTGACCAGCCCAGCAATCGGGGCGTACCTGTCAGCCTGGTATGGGGACAACCTGGTAGTCCTGGTGGCCACACTGATTGCCCTCGCAGACATCTGCTTCATCCTGCTGGCTGTGCCTGAATCTCTGCCAGACAAGATGAGGCTCAATACCTGGGGAGCACCAATATCCTGGGAGCAAGCGGACCCCTTTGCTGTATGTAACCCACGGTTCTACTTCATGCTGGTTTTTTTTGAGAAATTTGGGAAAATGTTGAGTTCATCAAAGTGAAAACTTTAATCCATTTAGATGGTGGTGCTCTGTGAGTGAAGTACCTGCTGTGGAATATTTTTTGAATGGTGGACTCCCTTTTTTTGTCCAACTCTGTGTTCTGTTTCCTGCATTCTCTGTTAGTCTCTGAGGAAGGTGGGCCAGGACACCACGGTCTTACTCATCTGCATCACAGTGTTCCTCTCTTACCTGCCAGAGGCCGGACAGTACTCTAGCTTCTTCCTCTACCTGAGGCAGGTAAGACGAACCACGTTGCTATAGCTCTACTACAGTGAGTAAAATACGTATTTGATGTTTTTTTCTACCACCTGACCCAGACATGAACAGTCCAGAATTGTTATGGTAGGTTTATTGTAATACCCTAGTAACACTAGAGGTAGAATGAGCCAGACTGCTGTCAAAATGAAAATTTGTGATTTCTCCCTGGGTGTTTGACGTGCATTCCAAAACTTCTGACAGCATTCTAAGCGCATTCCAAATATTAGTGCTCATTCTTGAAGCCGGCTTGTATTTTTTGAGTGTACAAAAAATTTTCAAAGTGGAAAAATATTGAACTGCATTCAAAAAGTATTCTGACTGCATTCTAAATAGTCTATTCTTACGGTATTCTAACAGAATTCCAAAAATTCTGATTGAATTTGGGGGGGAAAAACTGCTGCTGCCGCTGCGGAAACGTCACTATGAAGCCTTGCCGTATTTACCTTACCAGTAGCCGTTGGCGTGGACAGCGCAGAGGTGCAGAAACCCAGGAAGTCTGGTGAAGCATCACTCACCATTGAAGCGTCGCTAATTCACCACGTCATGCCACCTAGGGAAAAAGGAGCCAAGCTTGCGGATTTTAAGTTCTCTTTTGGACATTTTTTTCATTCCGGCTGGTTCTGCTTGATTCGTGTCACCTTGTAAAATATCCAGAACAAAAAGACTGTAGACCTGCAGAAGGCTGGGACGGGCTACAAGACCATTAACAAGAAGTTTGATCTCCTAATTCTGAAATGAAAACAATACAAGATAACGGTCAACTACCCTCGCTCTGGAGCTCCCTGCAAGATTTCATCTGGCAGGGTAAGCATGATTGTGCGAAAGGTGAGGGATCAGCCCAGAACGATGAGGAAGGAGCTGCTTAACAATGTCAAGGGAGTTGGGAGCACAGTCAGCACGAAAAGCTGACTAAGACACTTGCTGCGATGCTTGCTGGATATGAAGTGTTGCCTTATTTACATTACCAGCAACCGTTGACGTGGACAGTGCAGAGGTGGAGAAACCCAGGAAGCCGGATGAAGCATCACTCACTATTCCACTAACCTCCCTTCATACCACGACGCATACTTAATCTTATCCATTTTCTATACTCCTTGTCCTCATTAGGGTCGTGGATAAGCTGGAGCCTATCCCAGCTGAGATCACGCGTCATTGGCAAACATGATAATCTTGCCTGATCTTTAACTTTCAAACTCCACATTATCATTGCAAACAAAAAGGGGATCAGAGTTGATCCCTGGTGCAGTACCCAGCCAGAGGATTTGGGTGTCATTGTTAAACCTTTGCCATGTTTGATGAGAATGCTGGATAATATTTCCTTCCGTCTTTCGCCACAGGTCATAAATTTCTCCTCTACAACCATCGCTGTTTTTATTGGAGTTGTGGGCATTCTCTCCATTGTGGCACAGGTAATACAGAGACAGTATGTTCATTAGCAGCTCATTAGCAGTGTTTTGTAGCTGAATCATGTATATAATATGTGCACAAATGTTGAACTGTGCTTTTATTCTTCCCCGTTGCAGACTCTTCTGCTCACATTGCTGATGAGGACTCTGGGTAATAAAAACACTGTTCTTTTGGGTCTGGGCTTCCAAATTCTTCAGCTGGCCTGGTACGGCTTTGGATCAGAGCCTTGGTGAGATTTGTCATTTGCCCTTTATTGCTAAATATTTACAGGAATAACACAATAATAATAATAGCATTTACTGTTATGTTGCGATGAGCAGTTATTCATACATCGTGCATTGTTAGTGCACACGTATGTACATGAGTTTTTCAATATTTACATAATCGGCTGACACTAGATCAGTTTTGGCTCTGCTTGTAAACCAAGCAGATATACCACACATAAAGAAATGGGCCACAGCAGGTGTGCTGATTGACACTTGACTGCAAGATACCAGACCAGAGAGCAGCGATCCTTATTTAGCTAACCTAAGTTTTTTGTATAGGTTATTTAAAAAAATAATTTATGGATTTACTTACTTGCACATTGATACGCTTTTCCATCGTTGTTTTGACTTGTTTACAGCCAGTCCCAATCTTTCCTTTATCTCAGGGAAACTATCAAAACAACTGTCCTCCAAAGGAACACAATACTGGGGAATCTGGCATCTTTTTTTTGGAAATGTGAACAGGCTTATTCTGCCTGACACACAACAAGCAGGCACAATATCAAAATATTATATAACAACATCAGTGTAGTCGTACTGTATCGTGGTTTAATTTTCAGTCGCTTGTTATATTGTTGTTCGCACAAAATTAATTTTTGAATGTCTATTTTGTGGCAGACTGTGGTCTATCATTAGTCAAAATTTATTGAAATACAAGTGATATGCAGTATTCTGGTCACTTGGCAGCAGTAATGACACAAAACATCGATGAGACATTACCTTACCTGACCTTACATTACCTTAACACTGGAGGAAGTCAGCCATGGCATGTCCGACATGATAGACTGGAAAAAAAGTATCTTCCCTTTCTGTGTGGTAGTGGTTAGTTTTTGGCTTCTGAAGTTTAGAAGAAATACATTTGAGGCTAACTGGTTAGCTCGCTAACTAGTCTGTCTTGAGTCCCTGCCTAGTTAGAGTTGCACTGTGGTGTAAACAATGAATAATTGGTGTGTAAAAGTAACTATAGGGGTGTTATTTCATGCCTACAGGGCTCTAATAATGTTGGAAAAAAAAACATATTAAAAATGTCATAAACAGGTTTTCCATGCTCTTAACTACAGAAATTCAATTTCTTAACATTGAACCTACCTTGTGGAAGTTGTGTATCAAAATCAGAAAAACTTTATTGCCATTGTAAGTGAACAATTCACGAACTAGGAACTTTCTTTGGCGACTCAATGCAACGTAGAATTCTAAGTAAACATAGAGCATTAAATAAACATAGAACTAACTAAACATAAAACCCGGAGTAAAAAGGTGAAATCACTGATAAGTAAAGGCATGAGAGTGTTTTTAGTGCAGGTATTATAAGGTGCCAAAAGTACTGGTTATAAAGTGAGCATAGTGCAATGTACTATGTACAAATGCACCACAACATGGAAAAAAATGATTCTATGCATAGTTCAGAAAGGTGACGTGACTTTCTCCTTCTTTTCAGCATTGTTTTTCTGTGAAAAATGTAAAAAAAAAACATAATTGTCAACACTTGTAACACAGGAAATGTGCTTTTCAGTGTTATTTTGCATGGCAAAAATAACCCAATTAGGAGGTGTTTTAACCACGCCTGTATTTGGGTGTTTCCAGGATGATGTGGGCAGCTGGTGCTGTGGCAGCTATGTCCTCCATCACCTTCCCCGCAGTCTCAGCTCTGGTGTCACAGTCTGCAGATCCTGATAAACAAGGTGACAAAGAAAATTGAGTCTCTTTTCCGCCATGTTCTCATCTTCCACACATCAATAGGTCAGCGTGTCTCTGTTGATTTTGCTGATGAGACTTGTATTGATCTTGACAGTGTTAGTGTTGTCAGCTAATCTGATCAGTTGATCTGTGTATCTGCCCCACCACCACTCGCCCACAGGTGTAGTCCAGGGGATGATAACTGGGATCAGAGGCCTGTGTAATGGCTTGGGTCCGGCACTGTATGGATTCATCTTCTTCCTCTTCAATGTGGAGCTCAACACCATGGACCCCATCCAGGGAGATTTTGACCCGCTGCCTCTGCACAGTCCCACTGAGGTACAAACACTACATCTATCAACACATTATAACGGGACTGTCTGTGAATGCAGCTTATTGCTACAACTATGCATTGTAACTCTGCTTCTTAGCACAATTTATACGCATTAGCACCCCCCTCCCCCTGAAAGCAGACCTGTTATCCTTCTTTTTGAGGCAAAGCAGGATATTCACACATACAAGCTTTGACTTTGAAAATCAACATTTAACAACATTTTTGCCTTTTTGCTAGTGATTTGATCCTATGGCAGGGGTGTCCAAACTTTTTCTGTTAAGGGCCACATACTGAAAAATGAAGGGGTGTAGGGGCCGCTTTGATATTTTGTAAAGAAGTTATTAATATTTCAAGAAAAAACATCTGAGCTTTGTGATATAAAGTAGATTAATCAGTTTTTTTTTAATTTTTAAATTATTTCAAAATAACTCTTTAAATATTTTTCTTTTCCTTTCGGCTTATCCCTTCAGGGTTCGCCACAGCGAATCAATTGCCTCCATCTAACCCTTCTGTATGCTCTTCTCTTGCGCCAACTACTTTCATGTACCTTCATGTACTTCCATAAACCTCGTCTTTGGTCTTCCTCCAGGCCTTCTGCCTGGCAGTTCAAAACTTCGCATCCTTCTACCAACATATTCACTATTTCTCTTTTGGACATGTTCGAACCATCTCAGTCTGGCTTCTCTGACTCAGAAACCTCTAACATGTGCTGTCCCTCTGATGTGCTCATTCTTGATCCTGTCCATCCTGGTCACACCCAAATATAATAACTAAATAACTCTTTTTAAATAATCTCTGTAAATTTTCTTTTCGTAGTAATACTTTATTCCCGTATTATATTGACTTTATTCCTATAAAATTCCCCATTGAAGAACTAAACTTTTTTGTAAAATTGTAACTTTCATAAGTTCACAAGTATTTTTTCCTAATATTTAGATTTTATTCCTGTAAAGTTATTGCTAATTATCCATTGTTGCTCTTTTGGGGTTCTTTAGTTCAGTCGAATGTGCCACAGGCCAATTAAAAATAAAAAAATAAAAAAAAACAAAAAACAGCTGCAGGTTCAAAAGGCCCCGTGCCGCCCTTTGCCGCCCACTGGTCTACTCGATTAATCGAAACAACAAGCTTCAGATTAATTGCCTAAGAAAATAATCATCATTTGCAGCCCTAATAATAATGAGAACTTTCTCCATTTCCATTAGCAATCTCTAATCCCCGGCCCCCCTTTCCTTTTGGGAGCTTGCACCGTGGTGGTCGCCTTCCTCGTTGCTCTCTTCATACCGGAGAAACCGCCCTCCCCCTCCTCTCCGCTCCCCCTCAGCGATAAGCCCCGTCCAGGCAGCAAAGAGTCGCTGTCCTCGCTGGCAGGCATCCACATCAACACGCCTCTCCCGGGCAGCGACGAAGAATCTCCTCCCACCACAAGCGAGGGGGACTTCGAGCCTCTCCTGCAGGACAGTATTGTTTGATGGACCACAGTGTGCGGGACTTTACATTGTGATACCGTTTTGTTCCAAAGGAGGAGAGCACCTTTTATTTGCTCCAGGGTGAGTGTACCTTGATTGTCTTGTCGTTACGATTGACAGCAGGAAGTGCCAATAGCGTTGTTGCTTTGCCAGAGGGCGTGGCATTTTACCGGCAGATGCTAAGTGCTCCAAGTGTGAGGCCATCGCTTAAGTGGATGCAGGCAGCGATTTGATTAGACCGAACAAAACCAGCTTTTCATAACACTTTTTGATGAAGAAGATAAGTCGTGTACTCAAAAGATGATTCATCCAAACACCCTCCTAAATGTCACAGTGCTTACGTTACAAGCACAATATGCTACCCCAAGAAAGTACTTTTCCCTAAATTGTTCATATTCTGTATAGTACACCCTCGTGGGTTAAGTCATGCAAGTGGACTTTTGGCAGAACTTACTATACATCGATTACCTTGCACAGGACATATAGAACACAGTACCAGAATTCAACAAAAGGGTAATAAAAAGACAACACCTTCCTACTTGTATCTCTGTGCTTATCCTACCTTCTTCAAATAGCGTCCCAGTCTGGTCCCCGATCTCCTTGTAACAGCGCACAGAATCCCTGACCCCGGATCATGATCCTTCTCAGAGCTCTCACAATGTTCTTTTTCACTCCCGTGGTGACGCTTTCCTTTTCCTTGGCGCACTCTTGCATGGGAGGCGTAATTAAGTGTATAAAGATAACCAAATGCGATGTTATTCATCCGCCCCGAACGAGGCACACCTTTCATGGAAGAACCGTGGAGCGTTGTAAACCGAGGGCCACGTTGTGAATGTATTCCTGTTTTTTTCTCACCAAAGTCCTCCGAGATGTGAAAATCTCAACACATCTGCTTTGACCTTCCCGGTAAATGCCGTGCTTGGACCGTTGGGGAGGGAAGGTGGTCCATTTGAACTGTAGTGACGGGGGGCGGTGTACATAATGACTTGGTTGAAGACCACGAGCGTTGGTGTTTACAAGGGTTGTGTGTTCTTGTTGGGAGTCGGGACTGGACTCCGGCAGTGACACTGAAAGGTTACGACCATTCTGGGGCTGGTGTGTGCAACAACCAACCCATAACAGTTCTCATCACCTCCTATTTTAAAATTCTCTCGGAAATGCTGATTACGTGCAGGAGGAATTGCTCCGAACTCGTATCATAATTCCGATGACAAAAATGTTGTACATAGATTCAGTGTTTGTCATGAAACCAAATGTACATGGGGTTGACTTTAAATATATGTTTCTTCTGAATGTGTGAAGGCAAAAAAAAAAAAACGTTGGTTAGTAGAAATTAAAACAACACACCTGACCTCATGAGTCATCTCCAACTTCTTGTTTATTATTTGTTATTATTGTTTAGCACTAATTATATTCTTGTTTATGTCAGTGGCAATTAGTGGGACTTGATATAAATTGACTTGAAGGTGAATTTTTTATGAATAATCTTTTATTTGGAAAAGCAATTTATGACTTTCTAAATACAGCTTTTACTTTTTGTAGATACGCAACAACACCTCTGTAGTCACTTTTACACTCCTGGGATTCTTTGTTTACATCTACGGGACACAAGACAGCTTTAACATTAAGCATAGCAAGTTACTGAGCTAACTAGTTAGCCAAAAGCTTACCACTTCCACATGGAATAGGAGGGTAACATTTTTTTTTCACTCTTATCATGTCGGCATGAAGGTAATGTCTCATCAATGTAACATTATTAGTGACCATAATACTACACTTGTCTTGCAGTATTTTTGACTAATAATAGTCCACAGTCAAGCACAAAACTGAGCATTTAATACTTGTCTGTCTAGGATGGGAGAGTTGCGATGTGGCAAAGGAAGACTGTTTGATCTTTTTCGTAATCCCCCGCCACGTTGTGAGGAATTATGTGGCTTCATTCTAGCAAATTTTTTAAAACTATATGAATTCATAAATCACGCTCTTTTGCTGGTTGAATATGAATATATAATATATTAGTCCAGAAAATATGCGTATTGCACAAATTCTACATATTTGTCGCCTGAATTAAGCAGCATCAAGCATAAAAATGCTAACTCTATAGGGGTGTTATTTCATGTCTGGGGGCTCTGATCATGTTAAAAACTGCATTTCAAAGGTTAAAACAGTTTTTTAATGTTCTATCTACAAAAGCATTGTTTATAAACAAGGCACTATTGGACTGTGATAAATGAGAGGTTACTGACAAAAAACACCAGCATCTTGGCACACGATGTGAGTTGTGATCCATGGACGGAGCAATAAATGCCAATTCATTACGATTGGTTATTCCATTTCAACAATCCAATTGGGAATTAAAGTATCGTGGGAATTAAAGGGTTTCCGGTGTGCCGACAAAAATGGATTGGTGTTTTTTGCCTCTGGATGGCGAGCTTTGTTTACACGAGCTGCATTCCTATCTGTTGTTATTTCTGGTGTCTACTTGCAACTATACCTACCTAAAGATAGACTTCAGTGATAGTTGCCTGAGAGGGGCGATCCAATAGTGATGCTATCGATACCAGTTGGATCAGATCAATACGCGCTGTCGTTTGTACATTTAAATCATATTTTTCACTTCTCTTCTGTTTGTCTGGGAAAAGCTTAAAGACCAAAACAAGTTAAATGAACTCATCTTGGAGTATTTGTGTTGCGTAATAAAAATGTGCCTTTGGTGTTTAGAAACAAAACATTAAAGGCAAAAATCCCAACGCTCAAGTAAAAAGTACAGTATGCGTATTAGTGGAACGTAAGCCCGCCGTTTGTGTTACTGTACTGTTCTCAGCCTCACGCCTGGATCGGAAAAGCCAGCAGGGGGAAGTTGAAAGCACTTGGACGTTCCAACTGCACAAATCACAAGTTGGAAAGGAACCCAAAGTACTTGTTTGTCAAAGACATCAAGGAAGCGCGCATGTACGATGACATCATCTCACCGACAGGGAAATAAAGGCCATTTGGGGCGTCTTTGGTGTGTCGATCGAAGGTTCATTTCGTTGACCAAAAATTGATGAAACTATTTTCTCCAGCATTTATTATGCATTATCCTTAATATATTTGCTTTGCTTGTCTGTCTTGAAGGTCTCCACTAATTCCTTTCTCATTTAGCTACTGCCACTTTTGTTGGCTGAAAACCTTTAGTGGCTCAAATTCAAGTGTCAAAGAATGCACTTCCCGAGTTTGCAAACAAACGACGGCACCGTAACTACAGCAAAAAAGACACCAAGTATTTGTGAAAAGAATAAATATTCGCGAGATCCTGTCCCGCCCACTCGATTCCTTTTACTGACTCGATTCTCGCGGAAGTAAATCGAGTACTGGACTCTTACGAACCGCTCGTCCCGTTGCACATGCGCAACAAGCTTTCCTTTCTGGAACTTGGGCAGGGGAACGAGATAACCGAGACGAGTACCCGTGAGTCCCGATTCGGGAGGAGGGAAAAGCGCGTTTGAGCGAGTCGTTCACGGATCGCGCATCTCCACCTCGCTACTCTATCAGAGGAAGTTGGACATGAAATCAAATCACACAGACGACATATTTGTTTTCTTTAAGCCCCCTCCCCGCGTGTGACGTCACTCTTTTCGGCGTCTTGATCGCCAAACTCCTCCTCTCCCTCCCTGTCCGGTTCTTTCTCTTTGCCCGCCGAGTCGCATCAAATGCTTTTGTGATGCTAAACTCGGGGAAGAGAGCTGGTCAGGCAGGGAGAGGTTCGGGTTCGGGTTCGGGTTCGGGCGGATCGGATTTAGTCTGATCCCGTCCTCCGTGCACTCAGCGCTTGAACTTTTTGTCTTTTTTCAACTCTTCCTACCGCCGCTCTTGGGCCGGGTGTCGCTCCACCGGAGGAATGCGGGGTGCACTTCGCGGCTCCCCGCTCGGACCCCTCCTGCGTCGCTTGCGCTCAAGCCGGCCTTCCGAACGCTCGACGGGCAGGGCCCGGTGAGGGACTAGAGGCTCTGCAGCCCGCCATGGACGGCGGCCGGGGCGTCGTGGTGGAGGCCCGGCTGCGGGGTGGAGCGCCGTGGGGCTTCACGCTTCAGGGGGGCCTGGAGCACGGGGAGCCGCTCCTCATCTCCAAGGTACGACGATGCGGTGGAGTTTCTGGGCAGCACCACACACACAAGCCCGAGTGCAGAGTTACCGGTTCGGCTTCGGGCTGCTGCGTTCAAAGGCGCCCGTCCACAGTAAATGCACAGCCTTTTTTCTCTCTCCGGCTAAGGTACCGCGTTGGGAGGCGGGGCGCTGGCTTTTCAAGGTGCACGTCCCGCCCTCTTCCTGTTCCGCCTCTGCAGGCCACGCCCCTCCCCGCGATGCACGCGCCGCGCTTGTTGTCGGCGAGTAATTGGAATTGTTGGGTCAGCGTCCAGCAACAAGCGTTGGCTGTCATTGAACGCATCATGGCTGCAAGTTGGACTCACGCGGAGAGCGGTGAGTGACAGCAGGGACAGCCAATCAATCCAAAACGTCTTTGAGTTGAATTGGTTGCCGGAAACCGCCGTCATTTGCGGTCGTGCGTGTACGTTTCACGGGAGTTGCCTTCAGGGACCACCGGAGAATGGCAGCATTTGATACACAAGATAAAAAAAGGCTGTGCTGCCCCAGAACCCTTTCCGTTTGCCGTTGTTGGCTAGCAGCGGAAGCTAACAAGCTAAACGATGGAATCCGAGTCGCCACGCAGCCTTTAGCCTGGTTGTCAGGCTGGCCCTAGCGCGTCTCCAAGCTGCACCTACACACCCTCGTTTAGTAGTTCCAGGAATTGGGATTCAATCGTAATAAATGGAGTATTTTCTTAGTTAAAGCGTAGAAAACCGGTTTATGGCCTTCTAGATTCTGTTTTTACCGCTATTAGAGCCCCGTAGACCTTAAATAACAGCCCTACAGTCCCTTTGCACGTGTATTAACCAATGTAGTGGACATAATAATAGGAAATAAGCCATTGTAGACGTAAAGAAGAGAAGCACATGCTCATGGACAGCGTACTTCCCGAGGCGGCTACTGTCTCAGCAGTGTAACGGTACCGACACCGGGTTATCCTGCCGCTGTTTGTGGTTAACGAGAGACTCGCGATGCACTTCATCGGTTTTATTAACAAGCAAAGAACATAGGCAGTGGCCATTCTCACAGGAGCTGCTGTCGGCCACCCTCTGCCCTGCTCAGCTAATGCTCACACTCAGCTATAGTGAGCCAAGTTACCGGTAATTTTTGGATTTATTACTCATAACCAGCAAAATGATTAGCGCTTGGAGAAAGACTGTTTTGACTTGTCGTCATCGGCACATTTCTTAAAGCCTGCGCATGTTAGCCCAGGCTAACGAGTCCTAATGCGTTTAATCTGGCGGTCACGTGATTTGCATTAAACGTGCAAGAGGGAATGGCGGCACCGATAATTGTCCGACTATCCTGACCAAATCAAAATGCTTCCTGAGGGTTTTACTCAGCTGGTTAACCCCGCAACGAACGCTTGCTCTGTGGCTGCCACATCAGGGTCATACCACGACGCGGGTTTCCTAAGGAGCACGCTTCTTAAGCCTGCGGAGAAAGGAACAAGCCCTGTCACAATGGCGTCTGTACAGAAGTGGAACCACACAGACAGACCCTTTTAGAATGTGGTGTTAGCAACTTATGTAAATACTTAGTGCTATCATATGAGGCCTTTTAACTGTTAGCATGTTAGCATTTTTACCATGATCATGTTAGCATGTTAGCATTTTTACCATGATCATGTTAGCATGTTAGCATTTTATCTCTTGTGGCTGTGAATGTATATAAACACTTGGTGTACAATGCTAGGCGCGAGCATGCTTACAGGTAGCATGTTAGCATTTTATCTCTCTTGGTAGAGATAAACAGTAAGTTCTGGTGTGTCAGGTGTTAGCGTGCAAACAGTTAGCGTGTTTGCATGAATGCTTGATGCTATCATGTTAGGCGTTAGCATTTGAACTGTTAGCATTTCTACCATGAGCATGTTAGCATTTGAGACACTTTCCACAATTCTTGCTACTCCTTCCCATTTCAGCACATTAACGTGATTTTCGAGTGTTTTAGTATCCTCCCGTTTCAACATCCACCCAGTTGAGCAGCATTTCAGTCCAGGTCAGCTCCACACGCAAGGTCCGTTGCATCATCTAGCTGATGAAAGAGGCCAGCTCGGTACCAAAAGAGTGACGTTCTTCTCCCCAACTAAAAAGCAATCCTATCAGGTGGTTATGCAAAAGACGTTTTGCAGACGAAAGGAGAGTTGAATTCCCGCTTATCTCGCTAGCAAAGCAAAACGACATCGTGACCTTGACAGGATACGTGCACACTTGATAGACGGACATGTAGGCGCCTACGGACAGGCTGCTGAGAGTCGTCATCAACACGCCTGATAAAGCACCGGGGGCGGTGCTGATACGGTGTGTGTGTGTGCGTGTGTGCGTGTGTGCGTGATTAGTCATGTGCCAACTTTTCCAAATTTCTCCGGCTGCATTTTCACGTGGAAATATCAAACACAAAGTTTTTGCCACGACTCTGTTCCAAAACGTCAAGGAGGGAAATAGAAACCGTAGTCCCTCCTTTATCGCAGGTGATTGGGTCCAGACCCGGCAGCGATAAGTGAATTCCTGCAAAGTAGGATTCCTTTCCACAGTAAATGAACGTTTTGTACTTAAAGCATGTAAAACGTGTTTACAACCAATGTAGTCGACATAAAAGACTGAAGACGTTTACCTTCGCTGAATGGACACCCATTTAGTTATTTCTTGGGATCAATCGGGTTTGTCACCTCAGTAACCCAAAATGGAGCCACAGGAAGTGGCAAGCGCCAGCATTTTAGAATTTAGAATTGGTTTATGCATGTAAAAAAAATATTACAGCGGCGTAGGGTTTTGTTTTGGACCCATGCCGGGACTCAATCGCACGACAAGACGGACTGGAAAATGTTCTCCAAATGACGGCGTAACTGGAAAACATGTGACTAGGGCGGGGGGAAAAGATATAGAGGATTCTGCCAGCCTCCGTGTACTGTGCAGCAAGAGGGTTCACTCTGTGCATGGCTTCAGCACCTAGATGCTGTATAGGACACCCGTGGGACCTCCTGGCAGTCATACAGCCGCGTTGTTCTTTGGGTTTAGGTGGGGCGGCTAGCACACACACACACACACACACACACACACACACACACTGTGTAGCGAGGGATGGGGGGTGTAGTGGTTCACAGAACTGATGATCGCCTTGACTGGTAACCCAGATGTCCAAGAAGCACACGGCCGCTCACCCTAAGCCCCCCCAGTTCAGTCTTCTCTCGGCACTTGAAGGTCACAACCGGAACCAACTGAAACCCCGCACGAGCAAGCCCTTGGCGACGGAGGTGAGGAAAAACTCCTTCCGGGGAAGAAACCTTGGACAGAACCCAGTCTTGGCGGGGGCGGCCATCTGCCTCGACCGCTCTCGATTTTGACTTTATCCTCATGACCTCATTTTTCTGCCACACAATTGTCCCCAAAAATCCAACTTTATTGTTTTTAGTAATATTGAGATAAAAAAGGATTCATGGTAGCTCAAGCCCAAGGAACCCAGAGAACCGTCTCTGATACATATCAGCATACTCAATTCTAAATTGCACCGGTAACCAGTGCAGGGAAGCTAACACCGGTGAGATAAGATCTCGTCGCCTGGCTCCAGTTAGGACTTGTTTTGCAGAACTTCAGCCCAACTGATGATTTCTGAGGGCAGAGTTACAATAATCCAACCTGGAGGTCAAAACGCACGATCAAGTTTTTCTTTTCAGCCTAAACGGAAAAATGCGGTTCTGGGCGCGTGTCGTATTCGGGACCTCGAGGAAAAGGTCCCGATTGAAGATGACGCTAGACAGGATAGCCGCGCCGTGCGGGCCCTGAACAGGACAAGCCGTGGGAGCGGCTTTTCCGAGCTCACATTCTAGCGCGGTGTGTGTCTCTTGCAGGTTGAACGGGGCGGCAAGGTGGACGGCTTGACGCGCCCCCTGCAGGTGGGGGACGAGATCATCATGATAAATGACATCCAGCTGACGGGATATCGACATGAGGCCATCGCTCTCGTCAAAGGATCATACAAGACTCTGCACATCGCCGTCCGCAGGTAATACCGTGTGTGTGTGTGTGTGTGTGTGTGTGTGTGTGTGGATATCAAAATGGATGGGAAGTAAACCCCATCAAACACCCCCAACGTTTACCTGCATGCCAGCACTGGTTGTCCACGCTGCTTTAACTGGTTCCACAGGGCGTGCCATTCCGTACATGAGCTCTTCGCACGCACCGTTGGCCGGCCGGCTGGATGTAAGAGCTGCTGCGTATTTGAGGTGCGGGTGTGTCTGCTTGCAGAGCTGCTGTTGCTTTATTGAGCTTTTATTTAGCGGAAGCTCCGAGGGAGGGCTTTACAAACACACACACACACACACGCACGCGTGCACACACACACACACACACACACACACACACACTGCTGTGTTGAGGTGCACCACATTTCTGACCAGCTGCTTGGACCTACTTTCTTTTTTGATCTTATACTTTACTATGTACTACATACTACTATGTAGTACTATACCTTATCTTAAGCAACATTTGTGTAGTTTTACCCACAAAAAGCAATTAGACGTGCACGTACGAATGAAAGTTGCGTGTTATTCGATGCCCAGGCACCACCACATTGTTCGTGCTGGCGACTGCTCCAAATCATCTATTCTGCGCACCATTTGCAAGGTGAAGGGATCCTTTTTATCCTTTTGCTCCTTTAAAGCATCCGTTGTTTCTTTCCAGCCCTTCCATTGGCTTCCAAAGTGATGGCTTTTCATTCTTCAAGCCCTTAATGCGTTTTAAGCCATAAGAACGGCCACAAGGTGGCAGAGGTGCATTTGCTAAGAGCTCGGCATAGCTCTTTTGCATGTAATAATACACTCCACACATAAAGAGGAAGTGGAGGGACGCGGACGAGTGCACCGTGCAGGTTTACACATTGTAGGGAAATTTGTAAGGCACAGTTGAGTTCCAAATGTGACAATTAGCAAATAGTTCACGGTGTTGTATTTGCAAATAAATTGCGGCAGCAGTTTTGTGTGACGCGACAAGCGGGAGCAAATGTTGAGCAGAAATGGCAAAGAAAAGGGTCTTTTGAGCGGCAGGATTAGCTTCAAAGCCCTGGTAGATGGCTCTCCCAAGACCAACTGCTGTGACTTGAGGTGTCATGAAGTACGTCGCCTCTGGGAGAAGAGAGAAGTTACAAAGTGTCCCAACTAACCAATGTTTTTGTATTGCTTTGAACTGCTAGCTATAATTAGCACTAGGAGCTGCTAGTATCCAGGAGAGCTGATGAGAGCTGGTTGGGGCGCCAGCTATTGCTAATTGCTCCTAATTGATCATATTTGGTGCGATAGTGCAAAACTGTGACACAAGCAACATCAAATTAAAAGCACTAAATGAATGCACAACCACCATCTACCTGGAGTTTGTTTTTCACAGACGTTGTGTACCACAAGTTTGCACATTAGCACTCAGTAAGGTCATCGAATCTTATGAAGTGAAAGAAAAAGGGTGAAAAAAAATACAGTGTAGTCTACAACGTGTGACATTGAAGAAGGTGCGTTCAAGGACCGTCAGACAGTGGGACAAATCCCCGTTTGCATTAGACACGGAAAACATGAAAAAACTGGGGGATTTCTAACTGTGTATAATTTCTGAATTATACAATAGCCCATATTTCCAATATATGCATCCCTTTACATACAATTCGATGTAGTTATCGTAGTTATATATCTAATCCTACTCCACACAGATTTACAATCCCTACTTATTTTAGACTTTGACTTTTTTGCTCTACAATTGCTTGGTCACAGTACCTCAGCTGTAGAAGAAAACTCTTAAATTAAAAGCAATGCAATATGATCTTAACAATATATAATATGACATAAATCTAATGTAATAATCTGAAAGTAATAAAATAGATAATACCAGATAAAAAATATTTGCATATATAAAAATAGTGTGTAAAAATATGGGAACTACAAGTAAAGTACCTGCGATTAAATGTGATTAATTATGAGTTAACTATTGACAATGTGCGATTAATTGCGATCAAATAGTTTGCATATTTAAAAATAGTGTGTAAAAATATGGGAACTACAAGTAAAGTACCTGCGATTAAATGTGATTAATTATGAGTTAACTATTGACAGTGCCATTAATTGCATATTTTAATTGACAGCCCTACAAAATCTATATGGCTAACTTTGTGTCAAAGTTATCCTTGATCTGTATCTGTTTCCAAAAAGATGATTTTCTCTCCTGTTTTTAGTCGAGAACTGAGAGTTTTTTATGTTCTACTGCTGATTAGTGCAGAACGAAACAAGCTTTTCTTTCAGGACTTTTCTTTCTTTTGGTTTGTTTTGTGTTAATATAGCCATAGAACAGAATATTTTGTGTGCTTTAACCGATCAGTGAAATTTGTCCAAGATGTCCGATAGTGAAGGAGTTGTTTTTGGAAAAAAGGATTTTCCTTTTTCATGCTGTTTGTTTACTTTGCTGTGTATCTGCCGTCATTCAACATCTCAACTCAAGTCCGAGTCGGGTGAATTTTGATGACCTCGTACATGACTTGACAATATCATCAAAGACTCCGGACTTGACTTGAAAGCACTTGAGATTTTCAGGACCTGGGTTTGGTGGAAACCCCCGTTCAGTGTTCAACCCCCGGGGTCATTATTAGGTCCTTTCCAGCCCGGTAACGGATTTTCCCATAGAATCGACCTCATTCAGCGCGTTTGCTAGCGTCCCGTCGGGTTTAAGGACAAACAACAAATGCGTGGACTACATTTTGGTGCGCTGACCAAGTCCTGAATGCTGTCGACACTTTTCTGTGATTAAGTCACTGATCCTAAATTTGACTCGGAGGAGACTAAGCAGCGCTTGCGACTCGCAAGGACGTGAAAATATCGAGGCTAAGAATTTGGACTTGGGTCGACCCGCCCCGTCATGACTTGAGACTTGACTTGGACTTGCACGTCTTTACTTGAACCCTGGGAAACGCGGACCTTCTCCCTGCTTTCTGTATTTCTTCCACGTCTCCCTTCATTGCAACTGCAGCTACACACGCAGAAGGCTTTTTTCGGGCGGGACCCACGTTGCTAATCAACACCTCTGGAGATCGCTGGTCATGAAATGTGTTGGAATTGCTCCACACTTTCAGTTGGAAGTGACATCACCCAAAAAAAGGGCTCTCCTTTCACTTTAGCTAGCGGTAACCGCGGTGAGCGAGTGAAGGAATGGACCTTATATTTTTCCTCACTGCGACAAAAGGGGCGTGGCTCCGTGCACGCCCGTCAAACGCTGCGTCACTCACCATACCTGTCTGTCCATTTCACTCCCTGTCTCTCCTCCATACCTGCCGTGCTCCCTCTGATTGGTGCATTCCAGCGAAACCCGATTGGCTGAAGACTGCGGTTAAACAACAGTGTGGGAGAGACACATGCTCACTGCCAGTAGTGCCTTCAAAACAAACACCCGGGGTTTCCTGAGAACTTCACATCGGAGCTGTAAGTAATGTGCTAAATTAGAGACTTTCTTTGTCACGTTACCGACTTTACAGCGCGTCAGGGATGAGCCTTTTGAGTTCTACCAGTTAGACCGGTGGGGGTTTAGAAGTGTGCGTCGCGTGTATCTCTCCTTGCTCCACCTTCTGCAGATGTTTTGTCATTTAACACCCCCCATCCAAGCGCTCTGCACAGCGCCGGTGTGGTTCATATTACGCCGTGTCAGTGTCTCTGTTTTGTTGCAAACTGCTGCAAGAATGAACGGAATTATTCATTAAGAGCACAACTAAATGGACCCTTTCTCTAGGGACACCGGTAGACTGGATCGCCTGCGATACACAAGATCAATAATGTTCCAGCCGCTGGGGTTATTGCAGGACGTCCGAGGGAAGCGAGTCAAGTTGTTGTTGTTGTGATGGTGCTTCTACAGAACATTAGTCATCACCGTCTGAAACGCATTGTCGGGAAAATTGCACTGGAATGTTTGATTCTAGTCTGCAGGTTGAGGTTGAGCAGGTTTGACAAAGTTCATCAGCTGAATCTTGCTAATCTATTTATAGTTAGTAGTGACAAATAATGAGGCACATATCATCACGCTTTCAAAGTGCAATCATTCAGCGTTATCGGGCTGCTAGGAAACCAGTTTAATAACAGATGTTTATTACAAATTTGGGTTTTTTTTTTTTACCAGCATGGAGTGTGTCCTTTGCGGGCTAAATGAATAAAATGTCGGTGCATTTGGTTCACAGTATGTCAGTTTCTGCAAGACTCCGCATGTATTATTATTAGGGCCGCAGCTAGCGATCATTTTGATAATCGATTAATCTGTCGGTTATTTTTTTCGATTAATCCATGAATCGGATAAAAGCTGCCTGTCATCGTTTGCTGTTTTCTGATGAAATGGGAAAGACAATCTAGTATGCGTATGTAGTATTGCACAATTTACAACAACGTAGTAGTGACCTTGTTTTATTCGCAGTATACGTTTTGCTTGTTTTCCCCGGCAGGCGACATGGCGAGTGACGCATCAATCGCTCAACGCAACGACTGGATAATGAAATTCATGGCCAACACTTTTATCGAGCCATTGTTGCAGCCTTAATTATTATTGATTGATAGATTATTGTTGGGTCTTGAGAAGCTTGCTAGAAAAATACATATCCAAAATAAATGCGGTGGAACATTGTTTTCTGGTAACGACTGTAACCAAAACGTACTCTAACCAAATCAATTTTGAATCCATTCATTCATTCATTTTCTATACCGCTTATCCTCATTAGGGTCGCGGGGATGCTGGAGCCTATCCCAGCAGACTTTGGGCGAGAGGCGGGGTACACCCTGGACCGGTCGCCAGCCAATCACAGGGGATTCATTCATTTTTAATAATGTGAATCTAAAATCTATTCCAAAAGGCTAAAAATGTCTGCATTCTTTTACAAGTATAGTTTTTCAGGCAGGCCACATTTATTGATGAATGAATAAATATTGCATTCATCACTTTTACCTTGATTGTTTCCAAGGACGACACCAAGACACTCCTACACACTTGTATTACCCAATATAATAATCATAATAAGAGGAAATAATTGTATTACCCGATATAATAAACATAATAAGAGGAAATAATTGTATTACCCGATATAATAAACATAATAAGAGGAAATAATTGTATTACCCGATATAATAATCATAATAAGAGGAAATAAGACATGTTAGGCATAAACATGACAGATAACAGATTGACACTTGAGCATCGGGAAAGCTCCTAGCGCGGGTTTGGTGTGTCCTGTGATTGTCCGGGGTGTAGTCCGGCCTTTTGGCCCAAATGAGCTGGGATAGGTTCCAGCTCACCTCAAGCCCGAAGTAGAAAATGGGTGGGAAAAAAATGTATCTGCCAATTTTGTACTATGAATGGATTATTATTCATGCATTATTTAGATAACAAATAATGAATACAATACTAATACTGTAGTAATTTGGCCAGAATTGTTCTCCGCAGACAAAGTGAAGATCAGATGCTGTTATGAAATTCATATGCAGTGGATACGCTGCAAAGCCACAACTCAGTATTTGCAAGAGATGTTTTTATCTATAAACATTTTTGTGTCTCCATGATTAGGCCGCCAGTCGGTAGAGAACCCATCCCATTCCACTGGGAAGCCCATGCACACACGTCCCCGACGCCAGGTTACCCAGCATACCTTGCGGGTTATGAATGGCTTGTTTTATATGTTTGTAGGTGTTTATTATGCTACCGGAATAGCCCGCGTGGTTTTTCTCACATGTGCCAGCCGTTGTTGTGATGGGAAACCATTTGGATGGAACTCTTGGGCTGTCTTGCGCAAGTCTTGGCGGTAGTCACTGGAGACTCCAATGGGAGAAAGATACAGGAAGTCAGGTGACTCACATGGGTCACCTACGTTCCCACCCTCACCTGTGGTCATGAGTTGTGGGTCATGAGCGAAGGAACGAGATCGCGGATACAAGCGGCGGAAATGAGTTTCCTCCGTAGGGTGGCTAGACTCACCCTAAGAGATGGGGGAGCCAGTAGAGGTGGCTCGGGCATCTAGTCCGGATGCCTCCCGGACGCCTCCCTGGTGCGGGGTTCCGGGCATGCCCAGCCGGGAGAAGATCTAGGACACGCTGGAGGGATTATATCTCACAGCTGGCCTGGGAACGCCTTGGAGTCCTCTTGGTAGCGCTGGAAGAGGTGGCCAGAGAGCGGGAAGTCTGGACCCTACTAAGACTGTTGCCCCCGCGGCCCGGACCCAGACAAGCAGGATTCCAGAAAATGGAATGGATTTTTTTACTGCCTAAACGTCGTTCCAGAAGGTGCTTTGTAGTATTTGGCGTACGTTCACTTTCTCCATCTCGTATAAAACCTGATTCCTCCAGCCGCCCTAACGAAGTGTTAGGTGACCTCAGACCGTAGCCCTTGTAGAGCAAGACTAACATGACACTGACACGGAGATCCGATACGAAGCTGTCATTTGTCATAAGATATTCCGGTGTCAAATTGGAATGTGGTGATCCCAGGTTTTTGTTATTGCTATGATGAGTATTCTTCTAATATGCCAACTTGTAAAACATGCCCACTTAAAAAAACGCTGATGCTAATATTAGACGCGCTACAAAAGTGCTTTTAAGCTGTGGCCGCGCGCTACTGTGGTGCATTCAAGAAGCACCCAACAAAGTGCGACACATCGGCGACGTGTAAACATGCAAAAAAGCGGGATCCGGTGTGTGCTATGTAGCAATATAAGCAACAAAAACAACATACGTGAATTCATTGGAGTAGTTGAGTTCCAGTCCAGGGTGTGCCCCGCCTCCCGCCCAAAGTCAGCTGGGATAGGCTCCAGCGTACTCGCGACCCTCATGAGGATAAGCGGCATAGAAACTGGATTAAATTAGTACCTCCTTAGGGTGCATGAGATGTTTTCTTCAGGAAGAAACTGCCTGTCTTTGGATTGAAAGACCATCGACGCACACATTTGAAGCCGATCCTGGTTATGTTGACAACTCCGCCAAATTGTCCAGTCCCGCTCCTCCCCTGTTCCTGTTGTAAAAACATAGAAGACAAAGAAAACAACTTACTTTAGTCCCTTTGGTTGGCACCGGAAGCAGCAAAGGAGGGACAGACAGTCTTACTGGTGGCGGAAGTCTCAATAAGGAGACCAGTACGTTGCTTAGCTATCACTGGTTTCAAGATACCATCTTCATCCTTCATGATGGGTTTCTCCACTTTGACAATGTCTAATTTGACTTCACTTCTCATTTTCACTTTCTTTTTCCTTTATGCATTGCCATTAGAAGAACCCGCCTCATCCTGGGAGACGTAATGGAGGGTAAAGTTACAAGAGTTAAGTTCAGCAAAAACTAATTGTGGCTTTTCCTTGTGTAACAACGTGCAATTATGTATTTCTCTGCCTGTCAAGAGTTCTTATCTTCTTTTTGTACAGCATTAGTCATGTATGGGACTACCTTTGCAAGCATGGAACGCCGACACCCACGTAGTTCTTGGACACAAGAGGGACTTGTAGGACAGAAAAGCCAAAGCATTTAAATGAGAGCCCATTTTACTTTTTGATTATTTTGTTCAATTTGTTCAACAACAAATTTGCGTCCTGTTTTTTTTTCCGTCAAAATACTCCAGGGGCTTTTCTTTTAATCCGGGGTGCCTGGTCTCCTAGTGCCCAAGCAGTTTTGAAGGCGTTAGATGGTCTACGCGCTCTTCCGGCTGTGCATTTGGGCAATTTGGTGAAAGGGGTGTGTTGAGAAAATAGCAGTGTGGCCGTCAAACTGTGAGCAATTTAGTGACAAAAGAGGTGTGAAGCAGCTTTTAAGGAAGAAACCAGCGCTGGTTGAACATGCATTTCTCTTCGAAAGCCTGAGGAACATGGGTCCTTCAAGACATTGTTCAAAAGAACGAGTACTTTGATTAAAAAGTTGACTGGAGAGGGGGAAACTTATGAAGAGGTGCAAAATATTTTTGGCTGTTTAGCTAAAATGGTCTCCAATACCTTAAAATGGAGAGCAAAACTAAAGACGCACGGCAGAAAAAGGAAGACAACTATCAAAATGGATCAAAGAATAACCAGAATGGCAAAGGCTCAGCCAATGATCAGCTCCAGGATGATGAAAGACAGTCTGGAGTTACCTGTAAGTACTGTCACAGAAGACGTCTGTGTGAAGCTAATCTATTTACAAGAATCCCCCGCTAAGTTCCTCTGTTAAAAAAAGGCATGTCCAGAAGAGGTTACAATTTGCCAAAGAACACATCGACCGGCCTAAAAAGAAATGGAGGAACATTTTGTGGACTGATGAGAGTAAAAGTGTTCTTTTTGGGTCCAAGGGCCGCAGACAGTTTGTGAGACGTCCCCCAAACTCTGAATTGAAGCCACAGTACACAGTGAAGACAGTGAAGCATCATGATACGGGCAGGTTTCCCCTACTATGGTGTTGGGCTATTTATCCCGTAGCAGGGATCATGGATCATGTGTGAGAATAATTGAATTGAATGTTATGGAGTGACCGGCCCAATCCCC
>QODF01000222.1:471104-511921 GCA_024372805.1 Oostethus manadensis
CTCTCTGCCTCCTTGCCATCTTCGCAGACTCTCTGCCTCCTTGCCATCTTCGCAGACTCTCTGCCTCCTTGGCATCTTCGCAGACTCTCTGCCTCCTTGGCATCTTCGCAGATCTCTGCCTCCTTGGCTGCGTGACGTACTTGAGCTGAATGAATGTTTGACTTTCTCTTGTTCCTCCAAGAAGTCATCACAACTGCAACAAAAGCGTTTCCCCGACGACCAGTCGGCCCAACTCTGTGTTCCCGTGTGGCTGTGATTTCGGAAGCATTTGGAGACGAGCTGTTCACACAGTGACGGCACCGCCGGGTTTTTTTCTGTCAGCCCATTCGGGTCAACCTCTGTTTGAGCTTCGAGACAACGTTTTGTCTTCAGACAGCGACGCCGGAGTAGACTCAGTAGGCCCGCCTTTCAGCAAAGCGGACTTTAATCCAAGCTGCCGAAACACGACAAACAGAAGCGGTTGTGCTCATGAGCAGGACGACGACAAAAACACATTTTAAGTACCGCAATCCCTCGTCACCTTGCGCTTGGAATTTTGCAGATTCCCCCAAAATGTCAGGTCGCGTATATGCCACAAATACAGTACGTCATCGGAATGCGGGTATTGACGAGACTTCAAAGTACCCGCTGATGTAGGCAGCCATGGAAAGGCGTACTTTAGTGTGCAGGAGTTGAATAAAGGCAATGTAGGCAAAAGTTCTTCTCATGCGAAAACCGTTTTTACGAGGTGTCTGGTGGTGAAGCAGACTCTGCAATGTCTCACTACTCCACCGCACGCACCTCGGAACAGACCTGGCTACAAACTTCCATAGCAAAATTCTTGCCATCTTTCTCCATCATCTTCTACATTCGGTTGTGAAAATCTCGACTCCTGTTGCACAAAATCCACGCAATAGCCACAAACGCGCTAAGGAGCGCATGCTAGTAATGTGCGGCGCGATACTGAAACGTTGGTATTTCCGATACTCTTCATTCTCTAAATTCGATTTTGAAATCAAATTAGTGACACTTCAGGTGTGTGATTTAGAACGGAATCATAAAATCATACGTACGTTTACGTACTGTGACTTCATCTAAACGCTTCATGACGTGCTAAACTTAACATTATGGTTTTTTCATTTCAATTTTTAACAATGGACGGGAGCTTTTCAGGACGCTGAGCGATTGGACATCGTCAGGAGGAAGAGGATAATGGGAGATAACCAATAGGAGGGCAGCTTCTTTGGGTTTTACGGCGGTTGGCATCCATAACTTCGGTGCATTAGTGCTCCGGGGCAAGGCAGGGCAGTACATTCCAAACTCTGGGCGGCACTTTCCATTTTCATATTTTGAATATTTTATGGTTAAACGGGACGGAAATATCTTCGTAGCCCAATTTGTGTTTTCTCTTATGAGATGTCGTCCGCCAACTTTGCAGAATAAATAGAATTCACAATGAGGGCTCGGTGTCTCTCATGCGTTCATGTCACAAACAACACAGTCGGACTGCCGCACATAGACGGGCAAATATTTGTGTTTTGTTTTTGGATTTGGCACTGCTATTTGCCGGAGCACACACAGTAATGGGACAGTGTGTGCAGCTTGTTGGCGGCATCATACCTCTGCTTGGTAACACCTCCCAAAAACATTTACCTGCCGTAACGCGCATTGTGGACCTCGTACTCCGGCCTCGGGGAACAAGCGTTTCTGAGCCTTCCAGTTTGCAGCTGCGAAGCTTCCGGGACGGGATTCCGCACCGTCAAATCCGAGAACATGGTTCTCAGTCGGACAAGGGTGCAGCCGGCGGGTCGGGAGTGAGGTCTTGCTCCAGGAGGAGGAGCTCGAGGATGCCGTGCGACACGCTTGGTGTCGGACACCAGACGGCTAAAGAACAGACTTGGAGCTGGCCGCTTGGAACATGACCACCGTTCAACCAGGATGCAAAAGTGACTTTTGAAAGACCTTCTAGCGGCGGCGTGTCCCCAGGGGTGCCCAAAGTGCTGCCCGGGGCACGTTCTAAAAATATAGTTTAGCAGGAAATCGAATAAAAACAAAACTTTACAAGGATAAGCTCATTAGGAGTAAAAAGCTAATTATAGCAATTAGTTGCAAATACATGATTTGTAACGACAAAGTGAACAGAATACGGTCAAATAGAGAAAGAGTTAAATATGCGGGGGAAGCAATTACCAGAAGAAAGTAAAAAATTGCAGTAATTTAGCAAAAAACCATACGAGAACATATTCTAAGGAGAAAAACTGTTGTAATTTCACGGGAATGAGTTTCTAATATTAGGAGCAAAGATTTGACTAGCAAGGGGCTGAAATATTAAAGAAAAACTTTTGTTTTTTTTTTAAGGCCGCACGGTGGATGACTGGGTGGCATGTTGGCCTCAGTCAGGAGGTTCAGGGTTGGAATCTCCATTGGGCATCTCTGTGCGGACCCTGCATGTTCTTCCCTGGGCAGGGGTTTTCCCCGGGTACTCCGGTTTCCTCCCACGTTCCAAAAGCATGCACGTTAGCTTCATTGGCCGCTCTAAATTGTCCACAGGTATGAACGTGAGTGGTTGTTTGTCTGCCTTGCGATTGGCTGGCGACCAGTCCAGGGTGTACCCGCCTCCTGCCCAGAGTCAGCTGGGATTGGCTCCAGCATCCCCGCCACCCTACTGAGGATAAGCGGCATAGAAAATGGACGGATGGAATGCAGTCACAATTGGGCAGTTCCGGGTGTCTCAGAAGACATTTTGCCTCCCGGGGTCTGGAAATCCTGGTCCTGGTCCTATCTGAAGCCTCCTCAGATGAAACCTCCTGGAAGGATTACCTGCCCTGAGAACGTCTATTAGCCCGAGCGCGTTGAACATTGTATCTTGGACTCAGCGAGAGACCTGCGGAAATTGGGATGCACCTCGATGGGCCCCCCGCAAATCCTGGGAATGGAAAGCGATAGACGCTCGTGGAATTGTGTGTTCGTCAGCGCGTTAGATGGCGAGCGGAATGCGACGCGGTCCCACCTGGTGAGCTGATTTCAGGGTGTTCCACATTCCTGACACCCGTGGAACAGGTTTCCTCGGTGCACCTGCTTCTCGTTCACGTTTTACTTCGGTTCCAAACAATTTGTCGCTTGAACACCCCAAATAGGCGCGCGACGGAAATTAATGACGGATGTTGTGCTTGTCTCCCTCACAGCATTCTCAATGGCTTTACTAAAGCCGGCACAAAAGCGTCAATAGTCAAATAAGGTTTTGTACACAAACCGCAACTCTAATCACAACATACTGGATTCCGACTTGTTAGCCATTGTAGCATTTACCCTTATAGCATATTATACACACATTACAGAAAATATATAGACAAACACGTGTTAGCTTTGGGAGGTTTTGTGGTTATTCCTTTTTTTCTCTACTTCCCATTTCTGTGCAATACTTCCTGCGATGGCTGTTTTCTAATCATTGTAACATCACTGACACCTAGTGACCGAATACTACATATCACAACATCCCCTGAATGCCTTACACTGTTTATTGGTTATTATGAATTTTAGTTCATTTGGCCATTTTATGCTTGCAAATGCTTCATCTAGGACAATATTATGTCATCCATCCGTTTCCTATGCTGCGGGGGGGATGCTGGAACTTATCCCAGCTGACCTCGGCCGAGAGGTGGGAAACACCCTGGACTGGTTGCCAGTCCATCGCAGGGCGCAGACAGACAAACAGCCTTTCACACTCACATTCATGTCTATGGACAATTAAAGGACAATTCAATGTAGTTATGTGTTATTATGTAAGGACACATGTAAAATGTTATTATGTAAGGACACATGTAAAATGTTATCATGTAAGGACACATGTAAAATGTTATCATGTAAGGACACATGTAAAATGTTATCATGTAAGGACACATGTAAAATGTTATTATGTAAGGACACATGTAAAACTGATTGCCGTGGATTAGCGCTATGGTTACACTAAAAAACTACAGTTCCCATGATGTGCCGTACCAGGAAGGAGGCCCGACTTGGTTTTGTGTTGCTGGATCTTAGTTGCAGAGGCAGGTGCAGTGACTAAATGTAAATTTATTCGGAGCAAAAGCACAAACAAAAGGCGATGGTGGCGAAAGTGCACCCCATGTGGGTGCGTCGCTTGATTAGGTGGGGTACAATAAAGGAGAAGCTGCAGGGTTGAGTCCACCCGGCGTTCCCGTGGTCCCAAAGCGCAGCTGGAAAAACCAGCAGACGGAGTTAACCGCAAGAGCTGTGCTGTGGGAGTGCACTTTAAGAGGCTGCTGGTGCAATCCTTTGCAGGTGTGCCTGCTGGCTCTGCGTGGGTCTAAAAGAAACAGGAACCAAAAACCAGGAGGAGTAAAGGTCAAAACAACACTGTACATGGCGTGGCATGTAACACTCTATCGTATGCTTTGATAGAAGATGCAGCGATTGTGCTTTAATCTGAAAAATCTTAAGTAAGTTTAAACAAAGGTAGAGCTACTACAGCTTTTGCTGCACATTAAGACGGCGGTTGCTGTCCGAGTGGAGCCTATCCCAGCTGACTTTGGGCGGGAGGTAGGGTACACCCTGGACTGGTCGCCAACATTCACACTCTAATGGACAATTTAGAGCGGCCAATGAAGCTAACATGCATGTTTTTGGAATGTGGGAGGAAAGCGGAGTACCCGGAGAAAACCCACACACGCACGGGGAGAACATGCAAACTCCACACAGAGATGCCCGACGGAGATTCCAACCCGGATCTCCTGACTGTGAGGCCATTATGCTACCCAGTCAGCCACCGTCCGGCCGCAAGGTTTCTAGTGTGTGCAAATCCTGCCTTGCTCCCTGGCACTGCAGTACGAAGGGTTTTATCATTCATAGCAGCAACGCCATACTTTGCAATCTGATTGGCTTTTGGCTGCCGTGTTCTTGAGGTAAAAATAAGTGAAGAGAAAGAATCGCAATGAGTGCCGGGGATCAACTGTAATCTGTTTTTCTTTTTTCATTTGTTTTCTATTTCAGGGAGTTTGATGCCGGATACATAGAGGATTTTGGGTCTTCCCCTCCCTCACATCCTGCTTCTTACCGTGCTCCTTCCCTTTCTTCCACATCTTCGCTGCCGCATCCGATACAACAAAAACCAAGCGGCCACAGCAGACCATGCTCAACGGGAGGAGTCCAGCTCCGCGGCAGGAACAGGTACGCGTCCCGGGTGCCTTGGCGTGTGATTGGCTATGACACGAGTCTTGCAGGTTGCGGCTGCGTGGGATTTCATAGTCGGATGAGGACAAACAGTGGCAGGGGTGCTCCAGGTTAGACAGGAAATGGCTGCACACATTTGGTTGCATTCCATACAGACCCTGGTGAGGAAAAGCGGTATAGGAAATGAATAAACTTTGGTTTAGTTTTTTTTCCACTTTTGCATTTTTTTTTTAAATTTTCCAAATATTTCAACACTCTTCTTAAATCATCTTTTCTTCTCATAATTTTAAAATCATAATCTAATACTATATTAATATTCCCATAATATTTACACTTTATTTCCATGAAATTATAACTTTTTCTCCAACCTAATTGTCCCAAAATGAGAATTTTACATATGTAAGCGCTGGTGTATAATAACATATCTATGTTTTTAACATTATGACTCAAATGTCTGTATTCTTGTAAAAAAAAACCTTGTTTTTACTTATAAAATCATTTCTGCTGTTCTTTTTTTATATTAATAATTGCCAAATTCTTGTTGTAATTATGACTTTTCCCATAATATTTAGTGGTTGTTTTGGGTTCTCTGATTCCCCCCCCCCATGACAAATATGTATGCAATGTTCCCCTCTGACCCGGTCTCTTGGGAACTGAAACAGAATGCTCGCCGGAACCACCGACGGCCAGTCAAAGTGTTTGTCCGCGCCACGGCAGATTCTCTAATTAGGAGTACAATCCTGCGGACTACAGTATTCGGTATTGCAGTATTCTGCTTTTCCTGCGTCACGCTGCTTGCTGAGTCTCCCACTCTCAGTTCATTCAAACAGTCCATAAATACTATTTTCTTGTCCCTAGCCACTTTCATCCAAACATGGAGGTCAGGTCCTGTGTGTGTGTGTGTGTGTGTGTGTGTGTGTGCGTGTGTGTGTGTGTGCGTGTGTGCGTGTGTGTGTGTGTCAGGGTCAACATGGTGAACATAACCGCCTCACGAGGGTGCCAGAGTGACTAAAGACATGTTGATTCCTGGGTTGGGTTTCTCGCATGCTGCGGTTTGAAAAGAGGGGAGTGTAAAGTTCTGATTGGGTGGAATATTTGGTTAGGGCCGAGGTTTAAGCAGAGCCCGTCCAAGTTTTATGACCAATGAGAACGAGGACAGAATGAAAACATGCCTTAAACCCACCGTTGGTTTTATGACCGATGAGAACCTCCCTTAATCCCTCGTCAGACCGGGATGCGAAGTAGGACTCCTTTTCCTAAATAGTATATTTTTGGATATTAGAATCTGTTTTCAGCCCTCTAAATACATGTTTACATACATTATTACAACACCCTAGACATGAAGTTACAAACCCTAGAGTCACCGTAACACAAGCCTGCAACTAAAACTCATGCTTGTGGTTGTAAAAGCGTTCTGGTGCTAGTGGGAGCTGAGTGGGGGGGCTCACAGGAAGTGACGTTGGGGGTTCAGAGTTGAGTTTTAAGTCAAACGTGCAAAAAAAAGCCTACGGTTTCAGCAATCAAGTCTGGTGCTTGTTTGTCTCACCAAAGTCTTCTGAATGCCTTACATTTTAGTTCATTTAGCCATTTTTATCCTTATAAATGCTTAATTTAGGAAGAAAGTATAGCCAGTTATTTGCTTAACTATGCATTTTTATGTCGCCAATTACCCTAAACCTATGGTTGGGTTAATTACCCTAAACCTATGGTTGGGTTAATTACCCTAAACCTATGGTTGGGTTAAGTGGCGACTTTAAATTGCCCGTAGGTTTGAATGCGAGTGCGAATGCTTGTTTGGTTGGTTGTGCGGATCAGCTGCCGGCGTGTTAATGTCCAGCTGCAGTAATTCTGCGTTTGATCAAACTTACTTAGGATTTTTCAGATGAAGACACAATCGCTGCATCGGACATCTATCAAAACGTATGATAGCGGAGTCTAATTCGGTGCCTGGTATGGCACATTATGGGACCTGTAGTTGTTTTAGTGTGACCGTGAAGCTAATCTCAGAACTACACGTTCATTGGCGACTCCAAAGTGCCCTTTAGGTATGAATGTGAGTGTGAATGGTCGTTTGTCTATATGTGCCCTGCGATTGACTGGTGACCAGTCCCGGGTGTATAAACCCGCCCGAAGTCAGCCGGGATAGGCTCCAGCACAACCTAATGAGGTTAAGCAGCATAGAAAATGGATGCATTTTTTGTCTAGTATGGGATATTGAGCCACAAAACCGCATGATTTGTTTTCATATTTTCGGAAAAGCGTGTCAGAGTGAAGCTTCTGAGGTTTTGTAGAACAACATATCTAAGGTTCAAAGTAAGACACAAGTCCAGTGGTGCCTGTCTTGGTTCATGGTACACAACAGGAGCTTCAGTATCCGGATCATGATACTTTGAGGGAAGTCTTGGGGGAGCTGGGGATCCAACCGGCAGCCTCCCAGTTATAAGGCGACTAGGCTCCACCTGAGCCAAGCATACCCAACAGATAAAACTACTCCCCTCCCACAGAGTCCCTGGGCTCAGGGCGGTTATCAGATAACATTTGGGTGGGGATGGGGGGGCATTCTTGTGTCTGATTCGTCCCAAAACAGGAAGTGGAGCAGAGCCCCTTGAGGCTGGGAAGGACAGATGTTGATAACAGTATCCCATTCCTTCCATTTCCTCTCCTTCTTCCCTTTATCTCCGTTTCTCATCTGTCCCCAACCACCACCACGTCGGCCTTTTGGCTCTTCCAGGCGCCCTTTCTCCGTCGTTCCTCATCCCGAGCCCGATTCTGCTCTTTTCCCAAATTCCATCCTCCTCCCGCGTGGTGTTTTCCCGCTTCCTCCCGCTTGCCTCGTCTCCTGGCCTAAGCGCGCCCCGTCCTCCCATGCCCTCCCTGACCTCTTCTTGCTTCGCTTTCTTTCTTCCTCGTGTCTGCTGACTCATCGCGTTTTGGGAAAATGAGATCATGGCCAAACTGCTCCACAAACCCGAGCGCAACACGAGCAACTTCTCTCTTATCGGACGACCGGTACTTGCCCCGACTGTTAAAGGTGCAGTCATGGCGCTCGACCCCTTCATGGCCCAAAACAGCAGCCAGTGCTCCTCAACCCTGCCAGGAAAAGGTGTAATTTGGCGACAAACGGTACGTTCCAAGGAAGGGATTGGGACTTTGGGGGAATAAGCTCATGTTTCATCAGCAATCCTTGAGGATGTCCTTGAGCGTGGGTGTCCAAAGGTCGGTCCCGGGCCATTTGCGGCCTGCAGTATTTTCGATCCAAATAACGGAGGATGGTTGAGCCCGCGGTGAGAAGCAAACAATTCAAAAGTGATGCTAAAGATGTCGTTTGCTACGTTAAAGAAAAAGTACGGGCTTCCATTTGGATACTCAAGGATAATTAAAATGACAAATTTAGAAATGGATTTCTTCTTTTTTCCAAACTGTACATTAGAAAAGATTTTTTAATGTAATTCGTCATCTACTGTTATATTTGACTATGTGAAAAATGTATTGGCCTGTGAAATATTAATATATTACTTAGATTAGAAAACATAAACTCGATTGCATAGTATTATAATTGTATTTGACAATTTAGAATAACATTGAAAAAATATACAGGCCTGTGAAACACGTATATTCTGTATTATTTAGACAACCCGTTAAATAATGAATTTAAATATTTGAGAAAAAAGCAGTTTCTATGCCGTACATGATACGGATCCTGATATTTAACCTAAAGAGACTAAACGCGTGTTTGCTTTCAATCTATCGCTTCATGATTGATGCTAATTCTACGAAATGTGGTCAGTATTTGTTTTTGGAAGGATTTTGCAAATGCAACGATCACCAAAGACAAGTCGATGTTCTGCCTTCTAAGCCCACATTCGGACCGCAACCAAAGTAAAAGGAAACGCATATATCACATGGAACATACCCCGGGTTACACCCAGTGAGTAGTAAATGATAAAACAGGCATACTAATGAGGGGAACCAAACATGAAGTGTATTTCTCGGGCCTCAAGGGTGAAGTACTAATCCGGCATTGACACACTTTGGACTGGGGTTGGCGACGTATGCATGAACCCGCATACGTGGGTTATTACCCCGTATTAACATAGTTTCCAGCACGTGTCTTGACACGCGGCGGCTTTGATTTCCGGCCAGATCAGAGAGATTGTTATTATGGGCTGTAGCAAACGTTTCCCACAACACTCGTGTTGAAAAGGACGCCGGCTCGGTGAGACTGCGCTGTAGAACAGTAATGACATAATTTGTCTAATCTTCATTCCTTCCAGTGGAACAAAAAAAAAATAAGAAAAAAAAAAGAATAATAAAAAGAATAAAGCAAAAAGCATAAAAAAAAAGAAAAAAAAAAAAAAAAAAAGAAACATGCCGTGCACACGCTGATGAAATGAGACCTCGAAGCTGGACTTGCTGGCCGTCCTTTGCTGGTCACCAGACCGGATTTGTTGCGTTTATGTTCGCTGCCCTGCAGACGTTTTAGAACGATGAGGCCAACTCCGTTATGTCCGGATACCAGCAATTAGCTTTGGTCTCCATGTGGACGTGGAAGCTACGGCTTGGGAGCCCGATGTGGCTCTTTTGATGAGCACATAAGGCTCTCAGGCGTTTCTGAACATTTATTTATCTGATTTTAGTTGTATATGCATCATATCTTGCTTACTGCACGGGTGCTGAAAGTCATTAATCGCCCCGCGGCATTATCTAAAAATGCAATTGAACAAAAAACCTTTTAAGGAAAATTGAAAAATCAGTTGTGATTTTGCAAAAATAAAGTCATACATAAATATTAGGAGAAAATGAATGAAATGTAACCCAAAAAGATTGTGTTGCGGAAAAGGTTCTAATATTAGGAGAATAAAGGCAAAATATTACAGGAATATAGTCATAATTAGGAGAAAAGGTAAAAGAAAACTTGGAAAATTACAAAAATAAAGTCATACATAAATATAAGGAGAAAATGAATGAAATGTAACCCAAAAAGATTGTAATTTTTGAAAAATGAGGTTGCGGAAAAGGTTCTAATATTAGGAGAATAAAGGCAAAATATTACAGGAATATAGTCATAATTAGGAGAAAAGGTAAAAGAAAACTTGGAAAATTACAAATAACATCAGAAATGCTGTTATCACTAAAAAAATAAAACTATGAAGAAAATATTAAAAGAAATGTACCGGTCGAAGTACGTTCCCGCCCTCCCGCATGCCCGTGAGCTTTGGGTGACCCAAGCGGCCGAAATGAGTTTTCTTCGCAGGGTGGCTGGCCTGTCCCTTAGAGATGGGGTGAGAAGCACCGGGGAAGGACTCGGAGTAGAACCGCTGCACCGAGGAAAAGAATTCTTATGAAATGTTGCTGTGCCCGTTGACACCCAACAATGCTGTACACCAAACAATGGCGCCCTACTGCTGTGTAACTTCTACGTTCCTTCTGCATGTCCAGAAGTGCAACTTTTTGCGCGATGGTTAGCATCCGCCTCTGCCCTTTGGATGCGGGCGTAGGAGCCTTTAACGGTGCAGAACGTTTCATCGACATTGCTGGTGTTTGGCGATAAAAACCTGCAAGCATACCGAGTCTCTCTACCAGCGATGCAACGTTCATGTTAGTCTGGCAAATCGAACGCCTTCTGTACCGCACAGAAAGGGTCTACAGTCTCGTAGCCAATCAGGATGCAGAACACAGCACGTTGGGCTCCCCCTGAGCCAATCAGGATGCAGAACACGATGCAGGTTGAAAAAAAGCACAAAACAAAATCACGCGAGTACTAAAAGGTTGAACTACGTCTTTGGTATTGAGTGAGCTAAGAATTTATTTGATTTAGTTTCATTGTGCTATTTTATTTGGCGCTAAAACATCCATTTGTTTCTCTGAAACATGCATGTAATTCAATTCTTCTCAATCCAAAACGTCCATCAGCCAAACCTGCCAAAAAGCAAACTTATTGAAAAACCCTTTCTGTAAATAGCATAAAGTTAGGGAAATTCCTTTCTCTCGTCCTCATCCTTACTTTATTTTGACATACTGCCATTGCTTTATCTGGTTGTGTGTTTTTCACTTTGCAATTCGCTGCTATCTCTTAACTACTCTTATCTTCTCCCATCCCGCTGCTACACGTTCTCATTCCTTCTTCAGCGTCCCGCTCTCTCAGGACAACATTCATCGCTACCTTCAGGCCAGAACGGGAATGTTTACTTCATGCTTTTAAAATGCGGCAGCCTAATGACTCGTAATTGCTTTTAACAAGCTCTGGGTCAGAGGGCCAGAGCGGCGGGACTCTCTCCAGCACACCAGTACCAGACTAGAAGTAGTAGGGTTTGGATGTGCAGAGGACTTCGATTTAGTTCGATGGGAAATTGCATATTTGGGGCGCAAAATCGAAGGTTAGAAGCTGGAAAAAAGTCTACGGATCCAAATCCTGCAGAAAGGTCCATTCGAGGGAGGACCGAGAGCTTTTGGGCTTAGTTAAGGGCGCCCTCGGGGATGCAATTCTTAGAGAAATTGGCGTCAGATCTGTTTAAAAATGGCCTAACCTCACCAGCCGCAAGAAGCAACGCGAGCCTTTCAGCTGAGAAGTGAGGAATTTGAACAAAAACACCAAAAAGTGGATTTTGGATTGAGACCATGGAGTTGTTGGAGTTGTTCTACCGTAGGAAGCTCCGCAGGAAGCAGAAAAAAGCCGAGCTCCACCGCTCCGAGGGCGCGCTTTGTCGCCCGCCGGAGGAGGCCAATGTCAACACCCTGGCGAGCGGCCTCATCTCCAAGGTCCTCAGATTCACCTCCAGGTAAAACGAGGCAGCAATGCGGCGGTCACACTTCAGTCCGCTGCCTCTGATTCATCGTTATATGACGGTCTCTTTGTGGACCCTGTGGTCCGGGTCTGGCGGTGAACTCTTCAACCTGGGCTTGTTTCGGCGAGGCCTTTGCTGGTGTAGTAGCTCACGTAGCTGAACTTCATGTGTCTGTCAAGGACGAGTGGTGGTTTGTGTAAAACGTTCTGTCATTACGGGGGCTGCCCGAGTGGTTCGCATGGTGGCCACACAGTCGGGAGATTTGGAAGATCTGGGTTCGAATCTCCGCATCACTTTGTGGAGTTTGCATGGTCTCCGGCCACTCCGCTTTTCCACACTCCAAATTGGCGACTGTAAAAGGGACCAATGGGAGTGTGAATGGTTGTTTGTCTGCCCTGCGATGGACTGGCGACCAGTCCAGGGAGTACCCAAACTCTCACCCAAAGTCAGCTAGGATAGGCTCCAGCGTACCCTAATGATGATAAGCGGCACAGAAAACGGATCGACGGATGGTCCGGTCTTTACCTTGGAGACATACAGGATTTCATATTTTAGTCTTTTAATGATGGATGTCAGCTGGGATAGGCTCCAGCATACCATAATGAGGATAAGCGGCGTAGAAAATGGATGGATGGTATTTGAACCCTTCTTTTTGCAGCGTGGAATGATTATTTAACATATGAATATGTTATATAATATGTTTATTCTTATATATGAATAAAAGAGGCATTTGGCTACCTTAAGAGAGTCATAGTTACTCCCGCCGTTTACCAGCGCTTCATTGAATTTCTTCACTTTGACATTCAGAGCACTGTTATTTTATATTAATGTGTCTTTTTTTAAACGAGAATAGTGCGACATTATATTTTGGGAAAAATATGTCAAAATGAATATGAATAAATTTGGATGTAAACCAAAAATCACACTAACCGGGGCGTATGCTAACTGAGGTTCCAATGTATATACCGGGCTATATACATACAGCTCATGAGCTCCTTTTGGTGGACACAGGCAGCCATTGCAGCGTCCCGGCAGCCATGGCCAATGAAATGCATTATGGGAAGAAGTTTGAATCGTTTCATTTTTTTCCCCAGCTCGTATTAGTATTTGTCTTTTATATTTCTTAGCTAACCTTTTAGTATCAAGTTGCTGCGTGATGACTTTAGCCTGCTATCTAAGATGACACCCGTGAGTCGGACTGTTATTTTGAGTAATGACCTCCCCCGGTTTATGATGGGTTGATAGCTCGTGATTGGCTCCTGTCGAATAAAAAAAACCGCCTGGTCCTCACGGACTCATGCAAATGTAGCGGGTGCCACCTAAACAGCGGCATTTGAACATATGTAGTAATTATTTTTCATCTTAACTTAAGAGCTGCTTTAAATCCAATTTGTCCTCCACGAAATATGAAAAGCGTTTCAACCCCACAGACGCAGCGAGCCTTCCTCTCGTCCTCACTCGTGGCACTCGACAAAGCTCGGTGAAGGTCATCAGCACTCAGACCAGGAAGGAATGGACACTATGAGCAGTGCCTGGCACCCCAACTACCACGCCAGGTCAGTGTGTGCGTTATCAAGAGTGTCCGCGCCGGGTTGGCCACAGCTACTTTTGGGTTTTGTGTGCAATGCACCTAAAGAGCAGCTCTGCTAATACTAGTAATGAGGAAACCCCACACAGGAAAGAGGAACAAGCAAATTAGAGCACAGACCAGGATACGGCAGGAAAACCAAAACGAAAGTCCGACCCGCCATGCAGAACACAGCATAAGGCGATGGGTATGCGTTCGCTCTTAAACTCTGTTGTGTGTTGCATTGTTCTTCACACTATCTAGACAGAGGGAAGAGCGGCTGCGTATAGCGATGTCGGTATTGTTTGCATTTAGTTAGTTGGCGCAGCAGCTACAATCTCCAAACGTGACCTAATTAGTGTCCCGATTGATGAAATAGCACATTTCCCAGTCCACACAGGTATTCCCATTATAGCTGCACGTTACGGTCGCCACATCGAGTTTCACATTTTGGGGCTTCACTCTGTTAATTAATAAATCATGCTGTTTGGTAAAATATACATACTTAACCAAATTGTACTTATTTGTATTTCTCTTAGTTGGGAATTTTCAAGCCTAAAAGTGGTGAACTGGGACACTTTAAGCCAAAGTACCCCAGTATACGTGACAAAACAATACTTGCAGTGCGCCAGTGACTTCTCACTTCTCCCAGAAGCGACGCACTTTGTAACAACTCAAGTCACCGCAACAAAAATAACTTTGGTTTTGTTGCGAGCTAATCCTGCCGTTCCAAATACCAAAAAGTGCGGCCTGCGCTCATTTGCCGAACGTGTTATCTCAGCCCGGCCTCTTGTCACGGTAGCCCGGGACGGCAGGCGTGCGTGTCACTTACGTCAAGTGGAGCTGTCGGGCAGGAGGTTGGCGTCGGGCAATGTTACGTCAGTGCGTTTGTTAAACAGCAGGACACGCGAGGGAAAGGGAAAGGGGGGCTCTGACGCTAATGGGGGAATTCCTCATGTCCCCCTCGCCTTCCAGCGTCCCGGGGCAACATCCCACCCCCCTAGGCGATTTGTTGACGACCGCGTGGTGTTTGGTTAACACCGGGACCTTGTGAATGGGACGTCGCCCCGAGCAATGCCGAGCGCTGACGTTGCAGAGCAAATACTGACACAGGACGGGGGACAACAGACAAAGACCGTCCTCTCGTCAGATTGCATTGTGCTCGCTTGGAAGGGCCGCTGCTGTACGTAGACACACACGCTCTCCCTCGCTCACACACTCGTACTTGCGCCCCAAAGACAAGTTTTTACAAATACCAAGGCCGAAGTCCGTTAAAACCTGGACTGTGCTACCCCCCATTGTATGCCTCCCCTGCAAACCCTCTTGTGACGTCCCAAAGTAATTTCCTATTATTTCATGTGTTTATGATTTTGGATCAACACGATTTTATTTATTTATTTATTTAAAAAAAAAATTGTTTTTTCAAGACCAACATGATTTTATTGCGGGTTTGAATGATCTCACAACAGGCACAAAAACCCCTAACGTGGGCTACGATTGAGGACCCCTACCTTGGTTCGTTTTGTTTGTTTGCACTTATTTTATCACCTGGTTGTGTGTTTGTGTATACTTTTGTGACCAAATACTGTAAAATCGCAGTTAAAAAAATGCCAAATTCCAAAGTTATCACTGGACCATTTCCCCCAGCATAAACCAGAAACGGAGGATGTATCGCTAATTTTTCATTGCTACAAAATCCTCAACAAACAATCGTATCCGTTTTTACGACACCCATCTTTTAGGGCCGCTATTAGACGGGATGTGTGCCACTCTTATTTTGAAGGGCGATGTGTGTTAAAAATGTGCTTTGACTACGACTAAGTGCGACGGCTCGCCGACTGCCTCCCGGAGAGCAGTGACATAAAGACACGGCGCTGGGCTAAAACCGAGCTAACCCCTTGCAGCGGCTATTGCTGCATGGGAGCTCACGTTCATGCTCGGTGACAAGTAAGAATATCGGCGGGGGTTTTTGCCCGATTTTTGCGGTGGTCCAAACTAACATTCCTGCGATATGTAGCTTCTAAATGGAGGGTAAGCATTATATTCACGTGCTCCAAAACAACCGAGAAGGTAAAAAACAGCATCGTCATCCAGGTAGTCACCTAAATACGCTTTGTATGTTGCTCAGCGCCTCCACCACGGATCTCGCTGGGGATTTTCAGTCTGATGGCGGCTGTCTGAGGAAGAGTCCGGACCAATACAGCTCGAGAGGCAGCATGGAGAGCCTGGATCCTCCTCAGTCTGCACACCTCCAGCACCACCACGGGCTGGGCTACCACCCCCAGGGCGGGCCACACCCTGCCTACTCCTCCTGCCAACAGCTGTCCTCCGCCAGGTTGATATGAACTGTCAAACAAAGAGTTACGCTTTAAGTGTTCATGGTTTGCAGACAAGGAAATGCTGCGTGAAGATAGCGACGAGACGAGCAGTCGTGTGGGTGGAAAAGTCGGCCAATGCCGATGGAGAGTTTGCGCATTTTGATCCGGGAGAAAGACGCGTGACTCACCGTTATGTCCTGATTTAGGACTTCCGTTAACATGCATGCAGGTTTTTAAATAGAGCGGAACCCCCGTGTACTGGCTGACTCACCTGCTTGTTGACGAGGCCAAAGAAAAGCTGGCTGGGCTGTCAGATTGGCATGCAATGGGCGGATGGTGTTGTGCCCCAAACCCAGAGACCAAGTCTGCACAAACAGCACTCTGAGGAGTGAAGGGGTTCTTTAAAGTCCTCTGTCAGTCCACTTCCAATAACGCAAAACTCTCCTGTTTTAGGTCGTCCAACAGCATCGATCACCTCCACAGCAAACGGGACTCTGCATACTCCTCCTTTTCCACGAGCTCCAGTATCCCGGAGTACCTTGCGTCTGCACCGACCTTTAGTCCCGAGCGTTCCTATTCTCTGGAGACCGTCCCTCAGAAAGCAGAAGGCGGAGAGATGCCACACGCCGACATTCATTACATCCGGGCGGTTTATAACAACCAGCAGGAACTTGCTCAGGAACACGAACTGACCTCCACGCCAACGTTGTCGCTACGCAACAGTGACTCCAAAAGTGTGGGAGGGCAAAGCAGAGATCCGCAAGGTAAAGGGTCATGCCAAGGAAGTGCTACTTTTGTCTCGGGGGCATCCGTGATTTGCTTTGACTCTGATGCAGTAGGTGGGGTCTGCTACCGTGGCAGCGGCAGTGGCAGGATGAGTGGCGCACCGGCGGCAAACAGGCACAGCGTGGGTCCGATATGGGCGCCCGGGGCCGGTCACAGCTCCTACGAGAACCTGAGAGGGGTACCTGCTCCTCCGAGGCGCAGCGACAGCTATGCAGCTATCAAGCACCATGAGAGACCCAACTCTTGGTCCAGTGTGGAGCATTCCCGCCCAGCCCCCAGGTGAGTGCCGGGATTTTCGGATGAGAGAGCCACGCCCACTGAACCTAAATATCTATAGCATCTGTAAGATGTCGGTGTCCGTGTCCTAACGTAGAGTAGGATGTTGCGAAATGCGTTTGTCCATGTGGTACGGCTACTTAAAGCGCACGTCCCGTCTTCGTCCTCCTCCTGGGATCCACTAAAGTCGTCTCCTTCAGCGTCACAATTGAAGCGGCAAATAATTCCTTCGCCCTCGGCATCACTTCTGTCTGGATGCGAATGAGCTCTGCGGACTAAGATGAATGAGTTGTGTTTTCTGTGGAAGAAGTTGAGGAGTATATGAGATGTCACTCGATATTGGACTCCATATTTTATTCCAGCAGCACCTCAGTGCCCCCTAATCCCAAACCCCCCTCTCCCCCTCCCCCTCCCACATTTTGCATGTCGACAATGAATAAAACAATGAAATGGGAACCATTAAAATTGAATGGATGGTGTCCCAATTAGGGCTCTGCAGAAAAGTTCCTGGCATCACTCCAGCGGCCCAGTGGCAGGTGAGATGACGACATCTTCTACGCTTTATTGTGATTTGTTTTAGGTGCAAAAAGCAAAGGTAAAAAAGCTATGCAAATGCTTTTTGGTGATTTCAGCTAAAGGCCTGTACATCGCTGAGGGCCAACTCCACACGGTCATGGAGAAGAGCCCAGAAAGCAGCCCCACCACAAAGCCCAGACAGGGCTTTCCCCCACAAGGTTTACCTTCTGCACCTTCCACAGGCTCCATAAGCCCAACTCCCCAGTCAGGACGCCTCATTCTGTCCACAGGAGTATACCCCGTACCCCAACCCGAGCCGCACTACGCACAGATACCCGCCTTATGCCCGGTGTCACCCACCTCTGGAGTTTACAGCGCTCTGGCCGAGGACGGCAACCGCGAGGAAGACCTGCAAGATGTCAGAGGGGGCGAAGAAGAAGCCACAGAGCGATGGAGGGACGGAACACAACCATCTAGCGAAAATGGTGACCAGTTTAACAACATGTGGCCATACCCCTGCCCCCCTTCTTCAACTACACAGAGCAAAAGAATAGACAGGTAAGGATTCACATACTTTTTTGGGACTTCGTATTGGCCGGGAACGGGTGTCTGCACCACCTGGTGGACGTGCACATGCTAATCCAGTAGATCCTTGCACATTTGCGAGGCAGCAATTCACAGGCCCCAAAATGTGCGGGATTCTTCTGTTGCGGGAAACACATCTCGTTCACCACAAGTCGGCAATCATTTCTAAATGTGTGCTAGGGTATGATCATGTACAGCATCCGCGTGCCGCTGTTGGATATTTTGTACCGTGTTTGGCCGTCCTTGAATGCACCGCTCGTGATCCAAAAGTCCGAGCATCTAGGAAAATGCTTCAACAGTCAGTGAGGCCTCAAATCCTGCAACAAGATGAACACAAGTTGATGTTGTCCATTTTTACTGGAAGCACAACAGGCCCGTCTCGAGACGACCAGGCCAAAGGCTCCACCGTGCCTCAGATTCCATGTGTTCCTAGAGAGTCTTACATTATAATTTGTGGCGAGTACCTGCATTTTATATTTTCCATGCACAATACTTTCAAGTGTGTGAGACATATTTAGGCCCTAGGCCTGGATTGTGAACAATGGCTGTAGAAGCGAGGAGGGGAGGTCTGTGGAGCTGAGTCTGGTAATTAGAACAGTCACTTTTATTGCACATCAGGTTGCATGCGTTTTTTCACCAGTTGCTGATGGGCGAGGAACTACACTGGATTTGATATAAATGGATATCCATTAGGAAATACGCCCCATATCTTAGTTCACAAACAATACAGTTTGAAACTTCCAGTGCTACCGTGGCACGCTGGAGTCGCCAAAACATAGTCAGGTATCATCTGTAGCTTGTGCAAAATAACACGTCAACACACACGACGCACAAAGTAACTTATAGCACGTGGGCATACAAATAAATACCTACGCATGATATCACGCCTAAAAAACACACACATTCCCGCCACAAGGCATGCTGGGTAGCTTTCTCCCCACTTTTTTGCCTGATTGCTGATAATGTTGAGCAGGTTGTCAGAGAAGTAAACAAAGAGGTTAGCATACTCTTGATATCCAGCGTCTTGCTGTTCGTGGTTCATATTGTTGTTGCCACTGGACTTCCCAGCATACCTTGCGGGCATTCAGACGTCACACTTTTGAGTTACGTTAAGTTGTGTTTAGCGCTTAGTTGTCGTTTTTCACCCATGTAGTAGGTGGTTTATGTGATGCGGTAACTTCCTCCTAAATACAGACGGCCCCTCCGCCAGATTTTTTAACCCGATGTTGACTTGACTCCATCGAAAATCTGTGGCGGCAGCTGGAAATCCTCAAAGGTTGATGATTTGGAGAAGTGCTGTAAAGGGGAGTGGCCCAAAATCAAATACCGGTTTCATTCAATCCAAGAGAAATAGTATTTTTTTTGTTTCTCCCAAAAGGTTATGGAGTATTCATGTCTTTAGATGTACACAGGCTGGGATCACACACTTTGATGGCTGGTGGGACAAGAGCAAGTTTATTTGCTGACATTGCCCTTGTGACTTGACGCAATAGAAAGGAATATAAACTGACACAGGAATGTTCGTAACGTTTCATTGTCCATTTTCACAGACCAACGGAACAATCGGACCTTCACCCGGAGCCAGTGGTTTCTAGCAGAGTGGCCCAGGGACAGGTGCCACCTTCCCTTTCACCGGTTCACCCCCAGCATCAGCACCCCTCCGCCTCTCAGCTCCCGCCCCATCACTACAGCGACTCACCAGTCCATCACTGGGACCAGAAAGAGCAGGACAGAGACAAAGAACACCCGCTGACCCGTCTGGAGAATGCCCTCGTGGAGGTCCAAAGGCACACCGGCCCCGGCGATGCTGCATCGGCCGGTAGCCATGACAACAGCGCATCGGGTGAGGGCGTCCAGGGACCCTTACGCAGTCTCTCTGTGCTGGAGAGGGTCAGCCGCTTTGAGCATCGTGAGCGTGCGGGAAAACAACGCAGTCAAAGCGTCAGCCACATTCCCTTCCACCGGGTCAGTTAGGAAACAATGAAAGATCTCCCACGCCCCCTCTCGGCAAATGGAACCTGACCTTGCTTTGCCGCTTTGAATTTTACAATCAGATGACTGACAAAGCCCTCGGCGCTCCCCGGGGCGCGGAGGACCTCAGAAGCATGCTGGAAAGAAGCACCAAAGCCCACAGAACCATGAGCTACAGAGGCGGCGGCATCACCTGCCAGGAAGACAGGTCGGTTTACGGCGCTCATTTGTTTCCGATGACAGAAAATACGCCGGGACAGGAAAACAAGACTGAAAGTAATCCCTCGTTTGTTACAGTAATCGGCTGTGTGATAAGTGAATTGCTTTTTCTGACATATAAAATCCTATTTTGATAGTTAGAGCATACAAAACCTTTTTATGACCTTCTAAATCCGCTTTTTTCCATCCCTGTAGTGGTACACATAATCAGTTAGGAATTATCGTGCCCGTTGTGAGACGAGTGATCCGGTGATGACGTCTGGTGCTTGTGCGTCTCACCGAACATTACCGTAACGTAACTATGACACCGGGTGACCGTCTTTGAACGCGTCATGCCTAATATTTGTATTTTAGTTCATTTCTTACTCTTTTTTGTGGCCCTGTATTCACTTGGTGTTGGACCCATACCAAAATTTGCTGCTGTTAAAAAAAACAACCCAAAAAAACTGCTGGCTTTTCCTCTCAATGGAAGGACAGCAGTGACAAGCGCCTGATGCAGGCCAGTACTCCTCTGAATTTATTGTCCCGATTGGCAAGAATAATAATGGCCCATTTACCAGACATAACAGAAGGTCTGCAGAAGGTCGTGGTGTAGGAGTCCACACTTCTGGTAGGCAGGGCTTGCACACTAAAGCGAGAAAAGACGCGGGCGGCTTGAGAAAATGTTCAAAACGACCGGACTCATACAACTCCATGCGCTAACGTTGGTATATCTTTGATGTTTGTTGTTTCTCATTACTGGTGGGGTTTTTGTATTGTACAGGACCACACCTGATCCCAATTCAGCCCTGGAGAGGAGCATGAGCAACCTTCAGCTAGATGGACCAAGGGGAGAGGACAGCAAGACCTCTTGTACACAAGACGTCCGCAACGTGTTGGGCTCCCATCACGACACGTCCTTCCACAGGTCAGATCTTGGAAATGCAATTGTTTTGGACTCGTTTGCCGATCCTAAGATGGGATCTTCTTCTTAGATCCCACAGGGACTCGATGAAAGACGCGCAGTCCAAGGTTGTCCGCTCCACCTCCTTGAGACACAGTTTCTCCCCCGCTCGTACTTCACATGCCGCACCTCCTTCCGTTTCCAGCGGCCAGCCTGCCTCCCTTAAACGCCATCCCTCTGGGAAGAAAGGCCCTAGAACCATGCCCAAGCCGGAGACACCACCGATCACGTCCCCCCACACTCCGAAGGAGCGTCATGTCGTCGGGCCAGAGACTCGCGGGCCAAGCCCCCCGGCCTTGCCCAGCGTCCCGCCAGTTGGTCCTCCTGCTGTGTTGCGGATCGGCGGACGCAAGCGTATGACTGCAGACCAGAAGAAACGTTCCTACTCTGAGCCGGACAACATAAACGAGGTCGGGATTTCGGATTCGGAGACACCTTCCCTCTTCAAGCCAGGAGGAGGTGAGAGGAAAGTCGGTCCCTTCCTGTCTGTTTATGTTCTTGTCATTGCGAAGCCGCAACACAACTATTTCCAATTATCGGGAAAATCGACATTTGAGGGGTACCTCAAACGCCGTGCTCTTCGCCATTTGCAGGTGCTCTTGGACCGCACAAAGTACTTGCTTCCAAACCTGCGGTGGTTTGCAGTAAACCACCCAAACCAGGTCATAGCATAGAAAGGGCTCTGCTTTTATTTGAATCTGCTTTCGGTTTCCTGCACCAGCACGGATGCGCCCGTTGGCTGTCAGCGTGCAAACCCGCCGCACTGACCCTCAATGTTCTCGCCCGACAGAGGCGAGCGTGGCCGACCGACGGAAGATGTTTGAGCTCGGCTTTTCCAGCAACGCCATGTCGAGGCCCGACTTACGCCAGCTTCAGCAGGACGCTCTGGCCCAGTACGTGCAGAGGAAGAGAAGTGCCAAGAAAGAGGAGACGAGGCAGAGGAGTGGGCCGAGGCCTCTCAGCGCCTACCTACAGTTGGAGAACGCCTACCTTTCAGGTGGGTGCACTTCTGGAGTTCCTTGTTGTCTCAACAATGTACTGGCACTGATTTGATCTTCTCCCTACCTTCTACCCGCTTCTCTCCTCCAAACGCTTCCCTTCCGGAAACTCCACTCAGACACCGTTAGCCTCTCTTCCACGTCCAGCATGCTCTCGCTGCAGGACGCTGGCCCCATCTCAAGTGAGAGGCTCCACACGTCGTCCTCCCCTGCGGCTGACCCGAGAAACCTTCAGCCCAACGTCTACTACTCAGGCCGGGGGACCGCCCCGAGGCCTCCATCACACCCTCCACCGAGGTAGCCGGAGTGGAATACGTATCTGTTCTTTTTTATCGCATTACTCGTTTATGTCGACCACCTCATCAGGTTCTGTTGGGTACCACGGTTAATTAAGATTTATTATTTTAGTATTTATACTAAAGTATAAGTATAGTGTAAAGACCTTTTTATACTGTAGCTTCCATCCACCCATCTTCTTTGCCGCTTATCCTTATTAGGGCCGCGGGAATGCTGGAGCCTATCCCAGCTGACAGTCGCAGGGCCGACATAGAAGCATTCCCACTCACATTCGTACCTAAGGCCAGTTAGCATGGCGACATGGCAGTGCCACGCCGAGTGCCACGCGTGCAAACTCCACACAGAGATGCCCAACGGAGATTCCAACCCCGGATCTCCAGACTGTGAGGCCAACATGCTACCCACTCATCCACCGTGCAGCCCCAAGCAAGTTTTTAACATGATTATAGCCATAGATGCGAAATAAAGGTCTTATCGTGTCCTTTACACGGCTGTTACACGACATAATAAGAAGTGCAGAAGGCCTCTGTCAGAGATCGCCACCCGTCACGATCGGATGCTTGGCGTTCCTGGTGCCCCCAGGTCCAGCCTCTGTCCTTCGTTTCCCTTTCTACTGCTCCCCAACTTTCCATGGGCCGTCAGGGGTGCATCTGAGGGCCACTTAGGGCAGGGCTGTTGGCGGCATGCGGAGCACGCGACCCAGCCGTCTCCACTCCTACCGCTGACCTGTTGGGTCACCTGCTCAGTGCCCGTCGTTTTGGGCAGCTCGTCGTTGGAAGATGGTCCTTGGCCAAAAGATGCGGAGAATCCTTGACCTTCGCAGGTCCACTCTTGGTTTTCCTGCTGATGTTTCTGAGTGGGGCGAAAGCTCGCCTCCCTTTTGAGCTTGAATGTCCTCCTCTCTCCGTCCCCCGCAAGTTGGCTCCCAGAAATGTGAACGTCTCCACATCCTCAATCGCTTCCCCGTCAAGCACGATGGCCTCGTTGCTTCTGCCAGTCATGCAGTCTGGCGCTGATCTGGAGACCCAAGTTCCCTGTCTTTACTGCCAAAGTGTCTTTGCCTGCAAGTCTCGGTGTGAAAGCAGAGCCATGTCGTCTGCAAAGTCGACGTCTTCTACCACGTCGGTCAAGGTCCATGTGATGCCTGGTCTGCCTTCATTGCTCACCAGCTTCATGACCCAGTCAGTCCTCAAGATGAACAGAAACGCGACAAGATGCAGCTTCACGCCGGTGGTCTCGCTCAGTTCTGGTTGCAGATCGCCTGAGATTTGAAGTCATCGGGCAGCATCCGGACTACGTCGACCGGCTTCATAGTGCCTCATGATCTTCCGAAGGAACTCTCAGTGAATGCTGTCAAACGCCTTCACCAGATCGATGAACTTTACGTCGAGGGGTGCGTTTCACTCCTTGCTCTGCTCCAGGATCTGCCTCAGATGTGGTCCCTCCGGGGAGTTCCCCCAGCGAGTCCACCAGCCGTGGTTGAATGATGTTGCTGAAGACCTTGCTCGTTATGCGTGGTGTTTCCATTTCTTCTGCTTGCAACGTTTCAGCTGCCACTCCTTCTGCTCCCCATCTTCTCCTTTTCACTCCTTCTTGCCTTGATGGCTGCCGTCCCCTCTTCCAGCGTAGGTGGGTCTGGGCCGACGTCCAGGTCCTCTTCGGCCACTAGAATTTCTGTTGGGTTTGACGGCTCCAGCCTGTTCAAAAGGCTCTCAAAATAGTCATTCCACCGTACGAGTTTCTCCTCTTCTTTGAAAACAACATTCCCATTCTGGTCTTTCTGTGGAACATCACAGAGAGACATACGTGTTAATGTTTCACATTAAAAGTGTGGATGACGGGGCGACATTTTTAAAAACCAAAAGGGCCGTTCTCCTTTAAGTCGACCTTGACATAAAATCGGAGTAAGTAAAAGCACCACCACGGCAGCCCCCGTTTAATCCCCCCCCGCTTCTTAGCCGGTGGAAGAACGGGTTGGGAATTTACCAAAGCTTATTGTCGTTGTCAGAAACGTGTAAAAAAGTAATTAGTCACACTGTTGCTATGCCAAAAATAGAACTAAATCAGTCATGGAAGCACTTTTTTGTAAATGCAATTAGTTATCAGGTAAAGTAGATGTTGCTTATTTGAAAAACCTTCAAATATGTGAAAGTTCTGTGAGAGTAGGGCTGAGGGTTTAGCTGGTACTCGCGATTCGCCGCCAAAACTCTAGGGGTCAGTGTTTTCCTCGGAGCGAGCAACCGCTTATGTCAATGGGAGCCGGTTTGAGGCGCGCCGACACAAGCGACTACTGCTTCATGACCCCCGTTTCTGGTCTTCCCTTAGTTGTGACTCTCCACCTGAGCGCCACACCCCCATCAGCCACCTCCCTCACAGTTTCACCCCTGGGGCGGACTCCGGTTGGCCGGGTCCATTTCCAAGCAAAGAGTCACTGCAACAGAAAGCAGAGCGTCACAAGACCTGGGGAGGGCCCAGGCACCTGAAGCAAAAGGCTCAGTCCATACTGGGCTCTGGGAAGTCTGCCTCTGTTGAGGACCTTTTGGAGCGATCAGAAGAAAGGCTTCCTCAACACTCCCGCTCCCGCTCCTCACCCACGGTGGAGATAATCGAGCAGGTATCTCCACAGCTGTTTGGTTTGTGTTTCTCCAAGTCCAGTAGTGTTGCAAATAATAGCAGTGCAATGTGACTCAGCAGAATAAGTACATTTTGTATATAAGTATATACTTAGTAATAAGTATATTTGTATTGCTACATGGCAAACAAGTGACCAGTAGGTGCAGTAGATTCTCAGAAAACAAACAAGACCCAGCAATCATGATATGCACGCTCTTAAGGCTGTGCAATTGGGCCAAATCAAATTTTTTTTAAATAGCAGTGTCCGCCGTTGACATTACAAACTCAAAGTATTTTGTACAAATATTTTTTGGGGGGAAACGTATGAAGAGGTGCAAAAAATGTTTGGCTGTTGAGTTAAAATGATCTCCAATGCCTGAAAACGGAGAGCAAAAGCAGAGACGTGTGGCAGAAAACGCAAGACAACTATCAAAATGGATCAACGAATAACCAGAATGGCAAAGGCTCGGCCGAACTTCCGCTCCAGGATCATCAAAGGTGCCACACGTCGGTTGAGTCCCACGCCACGCAGATGCCAAGCAGTTATAAAAACCTAATATTAGTTTAGTCATTCGCAGGATTGCCAAATCCTAGAAACAAATAAGTTTGCAAAATAGTTTTGAGTTTGTGAAGTCATCGGCAGACAGTTATTTTTTTTTAACATGATCACACATCTTCCTCTTTTTTTGTGTGTTCTAAAGATAAAAAACAAACACGAGGGAGCTAACACCTCTATTTAGACTATAAAGTCCTCTAAAAAACCTCCAACAACATGCCGGGACCATGGAGGTACATGCAATACGGTAGTTGGCCGTATTTGAATCATTTTAAACATTACCAGAACTTTCCCAGGCGTATTGATTTCATATATAGTGCTACTTCAGTCAACAAGAGTAGCGTGTCAAGAATGTTACTACTAATCATGGCAGACTTTGAATGAAGATCCAGAACCTTATCTTTTTGAGCCTGAATGTATAGCGGTTGAGCTCTAGGTTTTAGAAGCTGAGCCTGCAAGAAGGGTAGCAGATGGAGGCAAAGTCATTACACAGGCATGACTTGGTGGTCTAAACGTGGAGCTCGTTAAGCCATGCCGGCAGAAATGGAGTGTTTCTGCTGCACTGGGCGCTGCATTATTGATAATAAATAACATGTGGGTAAAAAACTACACCTTAAGACAAAGGGGATTTTTGCTCCCCAGGGCATCCAATAACTCCAGCGTTCCGTCACAATGCTGGGTTCTTTGCAGTCGATACTCTACGAGGAACAAACACTTAATCTTCGAGATAATCGTGGCTCTGCTGGTTTGAGTCATTAAATGTGATGGAAGTTTAGCTTTGGGGACATTTTGTCCCGGAAACGTGCATGGAAACAAACAGTGTTTCCTGTGTGGTGCCAGAGAGCTGGAGATGGTGGCTGGGCGCTGTCTGATGAGGCCGATAGGAAAGACGCGGCGTGCCCGCACACACGTATGCGTATGCCATCCTCAGGGTCCTTGATGGGCGTCAATAAAAGATCAACTTGAACTTTATCTGTGGGACGTACCAGCGTGACCCGGATCACACGAGCTTCGTTACATTTGACAACTAAGCAACTTGTGTCGGTCATTTTAGGGAAAAACCATTTGCAGTGAAATTTGGAGTCAATATTTGACTTCCCCATGAAATGAAACATAAAAGAACCGCAAGGAGTTTTGTTTGTAATAACTAGACCACCCCACTGCTTACTTATCACTGGCCATTTCACAAGAGTAGATCCTTTTACTTGTTCAAGGGTCCCGTCTTTAGCCTCCACGATGGTCACATGATGCTTGAATGGTTTGGTCCAAGCGTGGGGGTGATGTTGGGTCGCCATCTCCCGTTTTACCACACAGCGTGACATCACTTTGTCACTTTCACTTTCCTTTAAGTGTCACGCTAGAGAGACACATAACAGAGATTACATGGAGAACGTTAAAAGAAAAGCAAAAGTAACGTCCCCCCTCGGTGTAGCAGCTCACACGGGACTAGTTTTTGCTCTGCACTGTATTCAAAACCGTACCTGCCTGTATTCTCACTCTGGTTCAATGCCAGGTACCCTCTCTCCTTCAAATGTCCTAAAGTCACCCATCACTAGTCAAAGATCCTCATTCTCGTCATGACCGGAGCCCTCTTGTCTTAAGGCCTCACTGCAGAAACACGAGTCAAAGATCCTCTATTTGTTTGACAAGACTGCCCTGCTTTTTTGAGGAATCTGCGGCGGTCTCTCGCTAGTTTGGAACTGAACCAGAGGGCCAGTGGTTCTGTTTTAGATCATCCATGCGTTTTCTATACCACTCATCCCCGTGCTGGAGCCTACTTTAGGTATATCCTGGACTCTAACCAATCGCAGGGCACACATAGCCATTCAGATTCACACCTATGGATGAATTAGAGCCTCCAAAAGGAGCCACACATCCGCTCTTTGAAAACTCACAACGAGCTGCAAAATCAAGTCTGACTCACGCTGTCATCTTACATGGAACCCCAAAATCCTCATAGAGCAATTTAACACACAAAAGGTAGGTAACAAACATACAAGACAAGTATCAATACCATTATAGAATAATAAACTATCTTTACTGCTTCCCGTCATGCATTGCGTCCCATTCAGCGGCCGTCATTGAATGAACTGCAAGCCACTTTGCTTTGCTGGGAAGCAATGCATGACGGGAAGCGGTTACGATACATTTTCAACCTACCTTTTCCACGCCAAGTTGCTGATTTTTGTGTTATGTTGAGTAATGACCTTGGGAGTTGAACGTTTGTTCGATACCATTCACCCATTACCCGCACCACCCCGGGCGTCTATCATACCCTCTAAAACACGGAGATGTGTGCATTCCAGGACGTGTCAGCCAGCGAGGAGAAGACGTTTGATGCCGCCGTCGCTGAACCTGAGCGCCGCGCTAAGACAGAGGACAGGTAAACACTTGCTCACCGCTGTCACACTTTTGAGATGAAGATGCGTTCTTGTTAGTACCACCAAGGAAAAGGAGGACACCGCAGGCAGAGTTTGCCGCAATAGTGAGCACGAGTAAGGAGCAGAAAAGCAGAGTTGAAACAAACTAAGACGGGACGTTAGGAGGACAGAAGGGGTTGTGAGGATGTATGTGAGGTGCATTGTGACTAAGAACCCCATTTCCTTGCTCCGGACAAAAGGTCGCATCGGTCGGAACCACCAAAGTCGCATTGATTTAGAAACTCCACACCGCCGGAGATTCAATTCAAAACATTGGCTGCAAAAAGAAATGTTTGTGTTTTGATTGACATATCTGTATCTCGTAGACTTGCAGATGATAAGCTGCTAGGGGGCTCGTCTCCTCCCCCCCCATCGCAGAAGAGCCCTGCTGGATCGTTTTCAGGTGAGCGGCTTGACTTTTACTGTACAGAACTGCAGCAGCACATAATAAGAATAATCGCTGATAATAAACTTGACTTAAAGCACACACATCTTCTCTGTGTGTGGAAGATGTTCGTGGATGATCAAGAGGAGACTTTGATGCTCACCGCAAATGTCAATTTGCTACTTGCTGCCTTTTTGGTTTTTCCTGAAATGGCTTTGTTTGCGCGTTTCGCTGAGGCTCACCTTTTCAAGCGTAGCGGTTACCATAACAGTTGCAACCTGTACTGGGCAGTTTGCACGGGGGGATATACTGGAGCCTATCCTAGCTGGCTTCGGGCGAGGGTCGGGGTGCACCCTGGCCTGGTTGCCGGTCACTTGCAGGGCGGACAAAATATGAAATACTCTTTTGTATTTGTATGTATTGTACACACACAGGACTGGACTGTAGTACCTAATTCTGTTTGATTGCACTACAAATTTGTAGTGGTCCATTCCATTTTCTTCCGCGGGTCCGGGTCGCGGGGGCAGCAGCTTCAGTAGGGAAGTCCAGACTTCCCGGTCCCCGGCGACCTCTTCCAGCTCCACCGGGAGGACACCAAGGTGTTCCCAGGCCAGCTGTGAGACATAGTCCCTCCAGCGTGTCCTAGGTCTTCTCCCGACTGGGCATGCCCCAAACACCTCACCAGGGAGGCATCCGGACTAGATGCCCGAGCCCTGAGTAGAAGGAGCAGCGGCTCTACTCTGAGCTCCTCCCGGATGGCCGAGCTCCTCACCCTATCTCTTAGGGTGAGTCCAGCCACCCTACGAAGGAAACTCATTTCCGCCGCTTGTATCCGCCATCTCGTTCTTTCGGTCATGACCCATAACTCATGACCATAGATGAGGGTGGGAACGTAGATCCATCGGTAAACAGAGAGATTTCAGCTCTCTCTTCACCACGACGGTCCGGTACAGCGACCGCATTACTGCAGATGCTGCACCGATCCGTCTGTCGATCTCACGCTCCAACCTTCCCTCACTCGTGAACAAGAACCCGAAATACTTGAACTCCTCCACCTGAGGCAAGACCTCACTCCCGACCCGGAGGGTACAGTCCACCCGTTTCCGACTGAATTTGTAGTGTCATATTCCCTATTTATTGAATTTTATTGATTTATTCCTATTCTATTTCCTTCTCTTCCTGCCTTGCAGTTATTAGTTTTGACGTTTTGCAACCTGAGGGCCCGTTCTCATTATGTTTGGATACAGTAAGCCTGCAAGCAACGGTTCTGCTGGGTTTCGCTTGTGTCAACGTGAGTCGTACCGAATGTATTTTTGACACTGAACTCCATCTTTCTTTCTTTCCTAGAAGCAACTTTCTCCCACACTCCTGTCTCTCCAAGAGACAAACGTCCAAGGAACACGGAACGGCAGCGAGCCCACAGCGCCTCCTCTCTCGCGGCCTCAGTCGGCCTGCCGTGTCCCCTCACCTCCCGGGACAGAGGTGGGGCGGGGTGGCCTGCAGGCGAGGGTTTGAGTCAAGCCAACCAGGATGTTACCTTCCCTGGCACCCCTCAAAGTAGCTTACCAGAGGCTGGTGGTGGCGTAGCGGTCAGCCTCGACGGTCACCTTGACACCTTAGTGATGGACGGACCTTCAAGGCATAGTTTGAGTGAAGTCACTACGGACACTCCAAGAGCGAGAACATTTAGTTTAGACCGGAGAGGGGAGCATTCGAAAGAAAACAAAGTCTCCGCAGTGACGTCGTCCCCGCAGCTCCCTCTCCGGTTTGAGTTCACAGCGTCCTCTCATGAGTCCATCCACCGGCACTTCTCCCCGCGGAGAAGGTCAGACTCTGACAGCTTGGCCGACCAGCAAGCAACACTACCGACCGGCTACGAGGACCTAAATGAGGTCTTTCACCAAAATGCCGCTCCTCCATCATCGCCTCCTTCCATCAAAGAGACGGACATCGTGGAGGACTCCCCTCCTCCCACTCAACCCGTCCTTGAGCCCCAAAAGGACGTATTTCTGCAGAATGCCGGCAGGTTTGTTTACCGCAAAGTCCAACTTCAGAAGATGGGGTGCGGGGGGGAGAACAGTTGACAGGTCACTAATTAACCCCGCCAAAGAATTTATACAACTGTGCGTGGAATTGTGACTGTGGATGTTCTCCTTGTTTTGTAAGAATTCATGTAAGAAATGTGCTGCCCTTTTGGGAAGTCAACTCCAGTTTCCTGTAAAAGCTGTGTAGGACAGATTTTGGGCGCTGATGACGCACGGGTTCAAATACTTATACGGCAAAAAAAACCTCAGCAACAAGACGGCGTGCATAGCCATAGACAATTGGGGTCACGTTACTGGAGGTCTGGATATTGACGTCCAAATAAAAACACTGACCTTCCCTCCACCAGCTTTCCTCCGTCCTTCAGACCGCGTTCGTCCACCCTCCTATCCACCGCGTCGTCTAGTTTCTCCACCCTGGACGTGGACTGCGTGGAAGAGAACCTCAACCTCGAGTACGAGCCGCTGCTCGGGCGGGAGAAGACAGCAGAGGAGCTTCGAGTGGAGACGTTGTGGCGGAAGCTGGTGAGCATCTTCATTTGTGTTCCACGTGTATGTTCTGCCTTTTCCTATTTCATCTATCGGACATGTTTGATTTATTTCCACGTGCATTCATGCCCTCACACCAACTCCTCTTCGTTGTTATTGTCTACCTTTGCTGCGCTGGCTTTGCAGGCTTTGCAGGATCGCTCCCTGTCGCCGATCTTCCAAACGTGGGAGGGGAAGTCAACGGTGGAGCTTGTGGAGGGGATCTTTCGCAACGGCAGACTGGGCGCTAAAGCGCCGTGGCGAGGCGGCAGCACTGATGACAGGTATTTTGGAACGAAGGACATGAAGAACTCATCGACAGCACAAGACACGCACCGTAACCGGAAAATGTCCGCACACAAAGGGTGGAAATGTACCCGGGGACACTAACCGAGGTTGCAGCGTATTGATGGAAGCTGGCATTATTTTAGTCCCGCCCCTTTCGCTAGTAGACTGGCTGGGGTAAGTGTCCATCACTCCGCACTCCATACCTCAGTCGTCCTGAGAGTGCACGGCTTTTTGCCATACATCTCCGTATGAACGCACTTATGCACTTGGTGTGGCTTTTACGCTGATACGATGAATATTGATGCACCGTACTCCCTCGTTTATCACGGGTAATTGGTTCCGGACCCGACCGCGATAAGTGCAATTCTGCAAAGTACGAGTTAATTTAATGAACTGAATATTTTTTTTCCAGCTAAGAGCATAGAAAACCTGTTTGACTTTTTAAAGACAGTTTTGAACATTATTAGAGCCCACCATACATGAAATAACACCCCTATATTCACCTTTCCACTCCTATTACCCAATATAGCAGATATAATCCGAAAATAAAGGCCATTGAGATCGTTTCAGCCCCAAGGATTCTGGTCATTCACTTTACCAGGTAAAACATCCATTTCTGCTTAAATGAAAATGATATGTGATCTGTAAATAATTAGTTTCGTTAATCTCGCCTAAAATTTCTGAGAAAAGCCCTCACATTGAAGTATTTTCATGGAAATTCATCCCCCGATTCTGGCAGATCCACATACGACCACAGTGGCGAGCCTCTCCGCTGCTCACCTAACCCTCCCAAATACAATGGCAGCTAAAGCTAAAGCTAAACAAACCCAAACACACTGACCGCCAGTCGAGGTCCACTTCCGGGCGGGGTTGTTTTCCACCCTCCACAACTCAAGCACAAGAAGCCAAACCATTTGAAAACGGAATTGATATTAAAAAAGGCAACTTGCATGCAGAAGCAGTCAACTTAGACTGTAAACACACTAAATATGACCGAATAACTCTTAGAAATTAGTGCTGTAATATGACACCTGTATTAATAAAGTGCACGCACTTCATTTTCTAATTAAGGATACTAATTAAGAATACTTTGTAATACCTTGTACATAGGATTTCTTTAAAAACATACATTTGCAAATACTGCACATAAAAAATGTTTGCTATGGATTTTGAAGGGGAAAAGAGTTGAAATAGATTTTCTGGTAAGGTGTTACATTCACTAGTAATATTCAGACAAATTGTAATTGCTCCCTGCACAGGATGGAAGATGGCTTCAGCACAGAAATGGATCCAGGGATGGAGATGGATGAGGATGGGAAAGACATCAACAGCACGAAGGTAGAAGGTCTCTTGTGCAAAAGAAAATATAACTACGTCAACCTTTTCCCGCACTTCCCTGCCTGTCCCTCAGGTGGAGCTGTGTGAGGCTCTCAGGCGCAGTGTGGTGGCCCTGCGTCGGGAGAAGGAAGCTCTGAGTGAGGAGCAGAGGCGGCACCAGGCACTCGGGACGAGCATCGACTCTCTAGTGCACAATCTGTGCAAGATCAACGAGCGGGACAAGTACAGCATGTTCATCGGTACTACCTTTCGGGACGAAATGTGGCCCGGAATCTGCCGCAAAATGTAAACTGGGTTTGTTTTACAGGAGATCTGGAGAAGATCATGAACCTGCTGCTGTCGCTGTGCGGCAGGCTGTCCAGGATCGACAGGTCCCTGCTGGCCCTGCAGCGAGAGGAGCTCTCACGGGAAGACGCGTCAGAAGAGAGGGTGAGTTTTTGGTTTTCAGGCATGAATTTTTTCTCGTACTTTATTATGAAAACAATGACAGTGAAATAGGCAGGCTGGCTGATCAAACGTTGAAGACCGTTTGTTGAAAGAATGAGAAAAATCTCTCCAAACCAGAACAAAAAATGTTCTCAGTAGGACTCCGTAATGAGGTTAATCACTTCCAAAATTGGTTGGGCATGCTTGATGCGAGTGTTTCCAGGAAGCTAGCGGGAACATTGCTCCAAGTGGTGAAGATGGCTTCACGAAGGGCATCAACTGTCTGGAACTGATGGCCATTTTGAGAAACTTCCCTTGCCATCCATCCCCAAATGTTCTCTATAGGATTTCAATCAGGGGAACATTCAGGATGGTCCAAAAGAGTGCTCTTATTCTCCCTGAAGAAGCGAGCGTCGTGAACCGCAGCGTTGTCCTGTTGGAAAACCCAGCTGGTACCACACAGACGAGGTTCCTCAGTCATGAGGGACGCCCGCTGCAACATCTGCACGTAACCGGCCGCCGTCTGACGATCCTTCACCACCTGAAGCTCCAGTGTTCCACTGAATGAAAAAGCACCCCAGATCATGATGGACCCCCCTCCACTGTGCCGGGTAGAAAACATCTCAGGTGGGATCTCCTTGTGCCAGGAACGTTGGAAGCCATCTGGACCGCCAAGGTTACATTTTTTTCTCATCGGAGAATAAAACTTTTTTTTCCACCTTTCAATGTTTCATGTTTGATGCTCCCTGGCAAAGTGTAAACGGCGGCTGCTTACGTGCAGATGTTGCATCCCTCATGACCGAGGGCCCTCGTCTGTGTGGTACCAGCTGGGTTTTCCAACAGGACAACGCTTCGGTTCACAACGCTCTTCAGGGAGAATAACGTCACTCTTCTGGACCAATCCTGCATGTTCCCCCCTTTGAAGTCCCATAGAGAACATTTGGGGATGGATGGCAAGGGAACTTTCTCAAAATGGCCATCAGTTCCAGACAGTTGATGCCCTCCGTGAAGCCATCTTCACCACTCGGACGTTCTCAACGTTCCCACATTTGTGTAAACATGACAAATGTGCAGTTTTTCTGCCACCTTTTCATGAGCATGTTTTGTCTCTCCAGGATTCCCTCCGTCAAAAGCGTTCTCAGCTCCTCAGCCAAACGGAGGATGCTCGGGAACTGAAGGAAAACCTGGATCGGCGGCAGCGCGTTGTTCACGCCATCTTGTCAGGCTACCTCACTGAACCCCAACTCCAGGACTACCGCCGCTTTGTCAGCACCAAACCCTCCCTACTGACTCGCCAGCGGCACCTCGATGACCTCGTACGTCAGCGAGAGGAGCAGCTGACTCGGCTGGCGGAGACCCTTCCGCCGGAGCTGGCGTCGGCTCGGGGCTGGCCGGGGGGATCTTCGCGTTCGTCCCCGATCCCCGCCCCCTGCTCCTCCCCCTTCCCACAGCTGACTTCCGGCCCCTCCCACTCGGCCAGGCCCACCACAGTGACATCGCTGTGATGTCCTGGCAGAGTAGGACAAGAGAAGAAGAGCGATCTATGCACATGTCCCACGATAACCTGCCTCCTCCTGACTGAATGTGTCACCGCTATGTCTCCGATGGAAGTGCGTTTGGATTTGTCCACTGTACATGAAAGCGAAGTTTGTTTGCAGTATCTAAACGACAGACGCCCACTTTGAAGTGAAGTAGAAAGTCTTTCTTTCAAAGACTTTCCTGGTAGCAAGCCCTCGCTGGCAAAAAGGCTGAGGAGAAAGGAAGGTTGCGTCAAACGGACTTAATCCTCATGCAGGCATGTGAGGAGCCAGAATCCACAGCCAAATACCGGATTTCCATGTTTTACCGCTCGGTAAATGGTGCCGCCTAAAACCGAATTTGCCATGACGGGAATCGGACGGGCGCGCTTGCTGGCGGCAACGACAACAGGCCGCCTATCTTTAGATGGAAACTTTTCATGTCAAAGATGAGGAGTCCAAAGATTCCGGTGGGATGCGACATAGCGTCAAATTCCATGTTTTAAATGCCCCCCGATTATTTGAAATCTAGAACCCAAAACCAGCCAGCCTTCACATTTGGAAATAATTTATTGAATTGATTTGAAACCAAACTGTAAATTGTACTAATGTTATTTTACTGTGGTCTACTTTCTTGCTTTTTTCCTGGTCTTAAACAAAAAAACAAACTGCAACGGTGACGTAAGAAGCCATTTTTCCTGAGCGCACCAGACGGCGAGAACGGGAGCTTTTGTTTGAGCGCCGCTGCGCTTGTTCTCGGCATACCGGGCCACACGGCCGCATGTCGGGCTCTCTGGTGTGCCGAGCTTGTCGCTCCGCCCACACATTTGAGCTGCCGTTTTAGTCGGAGAGCACATTTGACGTATAACCTCCAAATATCCCACGCTCACTTTTCACGTAGACGCAGAAGATCAACTATTGGTGGTTATTTCTACATGTAGTGAAAGCCTTTTGTTGTTCTTTTGCTAAATAAAACGATTTTGTAAGTTGTGTCGGGGGTCCCGCTCTTCCTCTGCTGTTGGAAAGATCGCGCCCGTAAAGCAGGAATAAAACGTTTCACGTGCACGTGGACATTTTACATTTTTCAGACGTTTACATATTTATTTACACTTTTGAGCCCTCGAGGGATCACGTATTCAGAGTACAGTGTCTAATACTGTATGGAAATATAATGTATGATTGAAGGGTACCCCTGCTTTTAGGACACCCTGTGTACAAAATACAGGATAAAAAGTTGGGTTTTTCATTCAATTAAAACTACAAAATTATAAACCGGTTTCAGTTCAAAAGGCATTTTTCATCTAAAATACAAAACTATACTTTTTTTGATGTAACTATCAGTTGTGATGCATTTTTAAAAAATGTACAGCATGAACTGTTTTTGCTCCGTTTTTCACGAGCTGAACTCAACATTGTAAAGGTTCTGTGTACACAAAAGGCCCCGCGTTGACAAATCTGTGTGTTGAGCATTGAGAATGCTGGCCACAGTAAAAGTCCACACCTGACACGTCACCCATTGGACATGTTTGTGATACCCTGGGCCGGCATGCACCTTTTGGAGGGGCCTTTTATTGCAGCCAGCATTAGGCTCACCTGTGCTGTCCTAAGCCGTGCCTTGATATGACGCAGGTGTGAGGGGTATGGATTATAAATGGTAGGCCCTTTGCGCACCGAGGAGAGGTTTTACAACGTGAGTTTAGCTCATGAGGAATTTGAGCAAAAACAAAAGCGCTGCGTTTAAATTGCTTATATATATTTTCCCTTTTTGGTAATACTTTCCCTTACAACTTTTTTCTAATGTTTGCACATTATACGTGTACATAGGTGCAGACTTCCGGTCCAGGGTGTACCCCGCTTCTCATAAGCGGCAGAGAAAATGGATAATTGGGCAAAAAGCAGGTTTGTGTTGCTGTATCGGGTGTTTTATTATACCACCATAAAAATCCACCCGTTTTCTATGCTGCTCGTCCTCACTAGGTGGTATGCTGGAGCCTATCCCGGCTGACTTTGGGCGAGAGGCGGGGCACCATTATAAATAAATAAATACATATATGTTTGGAGGCGGGGTATAAATAATATTATATGAATGTTACATATGTTTTAATATATTTTTGCTTTAGTTCGACTTTTGTAAATTGTAACATTTTAACATTTTTTTTATAGATAATTGGGAGTATTTATTGTACTGCATTGTGTATTCGAATACAATGCATGTGCTGCATAGTACATGCGTTGTATTTAAATTTCCCCAAATAGGATTACGCTACGGTTTTCATTACGCTTAGTCAATTGAAAACGCTCGGCCAAAGACGGCTGGGATAGGCTCCAGCATCCCCAGCCCGGGTGGGCTTAATGACTGCGGAAGCAATGCTGTGTCATGAGTACTGCACGTGATGTTTGGAATATCCATGCAGTACTCCCGCTTGGCCTGCAGGGGCGCTACAGGCAGGAAGGGGTTAAATACCTGACGTGGGCGAAACCGAAGTTCACTCGCGCCCTTCGAAACCGACAAGAAGCTGAGACTGAAGCCGAGCGCGTCCGGAATGGCCACAGATCTCACGCAGGACTCGCTTTTGCGGTTCATCCGGAGCCGCGGCGGCTCGGTCAAAAACTCGGACCTGCTGCTGCACTTCCGGGGGTTCCTGCGGGATCACGCGGAGCAGGTTCGGAACCGCGAGCTCTTCAAGAAGTTCGTCAACGCCGTGGCCACCGTCAGGCAGGAGAGCGGAGCCGCGCACGTCGTTCTCAGGAGGAGATTCAGAACTTGCGCGCCCGGCGCAGGTGGAACCGCCACTTCCGGGACGGGCGCCGGGAGGGCGGCTGAGGCCTCCCCGGGGAAGGCTGCCCTGAAGCCGGCCTGGGGCGGAGGGAGGGCCCGGCGGGACGAGGAGCCAACACCCAGCGTCGGCGTGAAAGATGTCCTACCTGCCGCAGGTATCCTTCTCGGCAACAACGTGAACCTGACACCGGCGGGTCTACCTCAACTCCCAGCCCAAAGTGGACCAAAGACCACAAACCAGTACCCTCACGTGGCGCCACAGAAGGCGGGGTTAATCCCTGCCCCGGTCCGGAATATCAAAGAAACCGAACCCAGTCGCCTTCAGGGTCCAAGTCTCGCTCAGCCCCTCCGGATCAGACACAGGCAGAGCTACAGAACGGCAGTGTCCTGTGATGAAGATGACCATGAAAATGAAGGCATCCAGATAAAGGCAGGAGGCCATCTTGGCTCCATCTCTGCCTCCGCAGGAGACCAGCCTGTCGCCAGACCTTCCTCATCAGACGGGACCCTTCCCAAGATCCACATCCAGAATGTGGAGCGGGGAACGGGGCTCCCTGCCCGCCCGGCATGGAGTTTGGAGTCCCAGAAGGAACTGAGACCTCCAAGGCGGGGTTTGGACCTTGCCTGTCTCCACGAGGAGCTGATGCCCACCCGACGTAGTCTACCTGCGGAGCGCTCCTTGCCGGAGGTGGAGGAGGAAGGCCGGTCCTGGCGGCCCGCAGGTTCTCAGGTGGATCACAGACCGGGGTGGAGCCAACGTGAGCGGGCGTGGATGTCTAGCAGTCACAACAGCATCTTCTCGCCTTCACCTCATGCTGGCCTCTCCAGCAGTGATTGGTCGCTCTCTGGCCCGGGAGGAGCAGGATGGAACTGCAGCGATGAGAAACCGCAGGTGGCAGCAGGTACAGCGGTGGCTTGAAGTGTCCTACAAAGCGTGGAGTTATGATGTCCCAAAGTGGCCAAAAAAACTTTTCACCACCTTCTAAATACGCCTGTTAACATTATTAGAGCCCTCTAGACATGAAAGAACACCCCTAGAGTCACCTTTTACCCTCCAGTTGCCCGATATAGTAGACATAATAAGAGAGCCGTGTAAGTCCAAAGTCCAAAGACATAAATTAGACTTGCGGCGAGTTTGTTGCTGTAAACGTGTTCCCCAGGGACGCTAAGTCAGGGCTAGACAGGAAGTGGCGTCGGGGGTTCAGAGTTGAGTTTTAGCTTTAACAGTAGCCCCGTGTTCAAACTTGGCAATACGCTAATTGTTTCAGCCATCAAGTCTGGTGCTTGTGTGTCTCACCGAATGTTAGTGACACCCAGTGACCGGGGTGGAGTACTACATATCATCTGAGAAAAGCAGACTTTTTTCAATGAAGATAACTTGAAATACACTCACACGTACATTGTTATCGTGATAAATGACTATTGCAGCTGCAAATGTCTGCTTTTTGGTGCAACATCCACGTACTGTAGGTGTGTAGAGGCCCGATTCCAGCAACTCTCACCCCAGGGTTCTAATGGTACATTGTGTTAGCTCATTGTGAGAACGAGGCTAAGGAATGAAAACAAAAGCCTGTGCAATCATGTTAGCACAACGGAAAGCAGTATAGCAGCTACAAAGCCAACCTTCCTTTGAGCAGCTTGTTTGTGGGGTCGATGAAATGCTCCTGGTGGCCAGAAAAAGACAACTTTCATGTGAAACTCCGTCTGTTCTTGGTCTTGGAAATGAAGGCCGTTCGTTCGTTTTCTATGACGCTTATTCTCCATGCGACAAGTTGCCAGGAAGTCACCGCAAACCATTACAGACATACTGTATATATGCATATACTGTACACGCAAATATATACATGCAGACATACTGTATGTATGCATATACTGTACACGCAAATATATACATGCACACATACTGTATATATGCATATACTGTACACGCAAATATATACATGCAGACATACTGTATATATACATATACTGTACACACAAATATATACATGCACACATACTGTATATATGCATATACTGTACACACAAATATATACATGCACACATACATATATGCATACATATATACACATACTGTATATATACACATATACATAGGTATATACTGTATATACACATACGTACAAACATATATTTGTATGTATGTATACACATATATATATTTAGACAAATGTATCCACAAATACATTTATATGCACATACGCATACATACACACACACACATATATACACACATACATATATATACACACACACATATATACACATAATTACTCACATAAATATACACATACTGTACATGCATATATACACACATACGTATATTCACAAACATACATACATACATACATCCACATATATAAAGTATATACATATATAAACACATATTCATATATACACACATACATACACAGGTATACAGTATATATACACATACATACATACACACACAAATACACATATATATATATATATATATACACATACATATATTCACACATACATGCAGTATATATATATATATATATATATATATACACACATACAGTATACATACATACACACATACTTATACTTATGTGTGTGTGTATATGTACATGTATGTATATATGTGTGTTAATATATGTATGTTTGCATATATATATGTACGATATGTGTATATATGTACATATACAGTATGTATGTATATATTGTGTGTGTATATATACTGTATGTTTGTGTATGTATGTATGCATGTATATATTTATGTGTTCATATATATGTACAGTATGTATAAATATATATGTGTGTATTTATGTGTGTATATGTATGTATGTATGAGTGTATATACAGTATGTATATATACAGTATGGCTGTCTTCTTTTCAGCTTATCCCTTCAGGGGTCGCCTCAGCGGATCAATTGCCTCCATCTAACTCTGTCTTCTCTTGCACCAACTACCTTCATGTCCTCTTTCACTACATCCATAAACCTCCTCTCTGGTCTTCCTCCAGGCCTCCTGCCTGGCAGTTCCAAACTCAGCATCCTTCTACCAACATATTCACTATCTCTCCTCTGGACAGTATGTCTGTATGTGTGTAGATATATGAATGTGTGTATATGCATGTGTGTGTGTATATATGTGTGTATATGTATATACAGTATGTATGTGTGTGTATGTATTTGTGTATATATATGTATGTGTCTATGTATTTATGTGTGTATACAGTAATAATAATAATACATTTTATTTGTTAGGCGCCTTTCAAGGCACTCAAGGTCGCCTTACATAGTGACAAATACAATAAAACAGATTAAAAACATAAAATACGATTAAAAATACATGATAAAAGGCAGTTATGGTCACAGTGCATAAGCTTTTTTAAACAGATGAGTTTTGAGTTTGGTTTTGAAGTGTGGAAGCGAGTCAGAGTTGCGGAGGTCAGAGGGGAGAGTGTTCCAGAGCTGGGGGGCAGAGCGACTGAAAGCTCTATTCCCCATGGTGACGAGACGGGCC
>QODF01000222.1:513448-549203 GCA_024372805.1 Oostethus manadensis
TATATATATATATACATATATATTGTATATATATATATGTATATATATATATACACATATATACATATATACACAAATATATATATATATATATATACATATATATTGTATATATATATATGTATATATATATATACACACACATACAGTATACATACATACACACATACTTATACTTATGTGTGTGTGTATATGTACATGTATGTATATATGTGTGTTAATATATGTATGTTTGCATATATATATGTACGATATGTGTATATATGTACATATACAGTATGTATGTATATATGAGTATGTGTATATATGTGTGTATATGTATGTATATATTGTGTGTATAAATACTGTATGTTTGTGTATGTATGTATGCATGTATATATTTATGTGTTCATATATATGTACAGTATGTATAAATATATATGTGTGTATTTATGTGTGTATATGTATGTATGTATGAGTATATATACAGTATGTATATATACAGTATGTATATATACATACTGTATGTATATATACAGTATGGCTGTCTTCTTTTCAGCTTATCCCTTCAGGGGTCGCCACAGTGAATCAATTCCCTCCATCTAACCCTGTCTTCTCTTGCACCAACTACCTTCATGTCCTCTTTCACTACCTCCATAAACCTCCTCTCTGGTCTTCCTCTAGGCCTCCTGCCTGGCAATTCAAAACTCAGCATCCTTCTACCAATATATTCCCTATCTCTCCTCTGGACAGTATGTCTGTATGTGTGTAGATATATGAATGTGTGTATATGTATGTTTGTGTGAATATATGTATGTATATATATATGCATGTGTGTGTGTATATATGTGTGTATATGTATATACAGTATGTATGTGTGTATATGTATATACAGTATGTATGTGTGTATATGTATATACAGTATGTATGTGTGTGTATGTATTTGTGTATATATATGTATGTGTCTATGTATTTATGTGTGTATACAGTGAGGGAAAATAACTATTTAGTAAGTTTGCCACAACAAAGAAATGATCGTCTATAATTTCAATGATAGCTTTATTTGAACACTGAGAGACAACAAGGACAAAAAAATCCAGAAAAATGCGTTTCAAAAAGAGTTATAAATTCATTTGCAGTTCCATGAAGGAAATAAGTATTTGATCCCCTATCCGTCAGCAAGATCTCCAGCTCCCAGGTAGATCTTATACATAACGAGCTGACATTGGCAGCCCTCTCAGCTCGTTATGTATAAAAGAGACCTGTCCACAGAAGCAATCAATCAATCCAGATGCCAAACTCTGCACCATGGCCAAGACCAAAGAGCTTTCCAAGGATGTCAAGGACAAGATTGTGGACCTGCACAAGGCTGGAATGGGCTACAAGACCATCGCCATTTGGTGACAACAGTTGTTAAAATTATTGGCAAATGGAAGAAACATAAATTAACTGCCAATCTCCCTCGGTCTGGAGCTCCATGCAAGATCTCACCTCGTGGAGTTTCAATGATAATGAGAACGGTGAGGAATCAGCCCAGAACCACTCGGGAGGAACTTGTCAATGATCTCAAGGCGGCTGGGACCACAGTCACCACAAAAACAGTTGGTAACACACTACGCCGTGAAGGACTGAAATCCTGCTGTGCCCGCGAGGTCCCCCTGCTCAAGAAAGTCCATCTACAGGCCCGTTTGAAGTTTGCCACTGAACATCTGACTGATTCAGAGGAAGACTGGGTGAAAGTGTTGTGGTCAGATGAGACCAAAATTGAGCTCTTTGGCATCAACTGAACTTGTCGTGTTTGGAGGAGGAGGAATGCTGCCTATGACTCCAAAAACACTGTCCCCATCGTCAAATATGGAGGTGGAAACATTATGCTTTGGGGGTGTTATTCTGCCAAGGGGACAGGACAATTGCAGCGCATCAAAGGGAGGATGGATGGGGTCATGTACCATCAAGTGTTGGGTGAGATGGGTCGTGGTCGGGTATTCCAGCATGACAATGATCCAAAACAACAAAAGATTGGCTCAAGAAGAAGCATATTAAGGTCCTGGAGTGGCCTAGTCAGTCTCCAGACCTTAATCCCATAGAACATCTGTGGAGGGAGCAGAAGGTTGGAGTTGCCAAACATCAGCCACGAAACATGAATGACTTGGAGAGGATCTGCAAGGAGGAGCGGGCCAAAACCCCCCTGAGATGTGTGCAAACCTTGTGGCCGACTACAAGAACCGGCTGAACCGGCCTCTGTGATTGCCAACAAAGGTTTTGCCACCAAGTACTGAAGCACCTTTTTCAAAGGGATCAAATACTTATTTCCTTCATGGAAATGCAAATTAATTTATAATTCTTTTTGAAACGCATTTTTCTGGATTTTCTTGTCCTTGTTGTCTCTCCGTGTTCAAATAAAGCTACCATTGAAATTTTAGACTGATCATTTCTTTGTTAGTGCAAACTTACTAAATCAGCTGGGGTTCAAATACTTTTTTCCCTCACTGTATACACTGCTCAAAAAAATTAGAGGAGGACTTTGAAAACACATCAGATCTACACAGGGAGAAATGATCTTGAATATCCTTCCTGATAAGAAGTAGGTGATGTATTAGTAACAAAATGATGCCACATCATTTGATAGAAAGGAAAAGGATCACCCTATAGAGGGGCAACAATGAGACAGACCCCAAAACAGGAATGCTTTTCCAGGTTGACTCCTCATCTCTTTTGGCTGATCTTTTACTGGTGCGCTACCTGGACGCTACAGAGCTTGCACAGGTAGTCCAACTCCTCCAGGATGGCACATCAACACGTACCGTTGCAAGAAGGTTTGCTGTGTTTCCCAGCACAGTCTCAAAAGCATGGAGGAGATTCCAGGGGAGAAGTAGTGACTCCAGGAGAGCTGGACTGGGCCGTAGAAGGTCCTTAAACCCTCAGTAGGATCGCTATCTGTGTGTATTTACTGTATGTATGAATGTGTGTATATATGTATGCGTGTACTGTATATATGTATGCAAGTGTGTATGTGTGTATGCAAGTGTGTGTATGTGTGTAGGTGTGTGTAGGTGTGTATGGAATCACGGGAGTGGCAGAAGGAAAAGGAAATTAGGAAATAAAAGAGAATCAGTCATAAAAAATACATACAAATGTAGTCATATTCGTGTTCCATTTTGTTTGTGCTTTTTATCTGTTTTTTGTGTCTTTAGTTTTTTTCCTTTTGTCTCTGCAAATGTTTCAAACCGCTGCCCGTTAAAAGTTGGGAATGGAGCGTGCAAGTGAAGAAAGCGGATGAGTTTGCGGCGGGGACGCGCCCACAAAGCCTGCTCTTTTGGTGCATCATGAATGCCCTTTTCTGTTCTTGATTGATTATGGAGACAACAAGTTGACCTTTGTCCCTCCCAAAAAGGAAACAAAGGCACCAAATTTCAACGTGTCCGGGCTCCATCTTCGTTTTCTCTTTGATGTGATCAGGTGACCCGGTGGGCGCCGTAAAAAGCGGAGAAGTCCTCCAGCAAGCCGGAGCAACAAAGCTTGGGTCTGCAGGGCATCATGCGGGCGCCAACGTCACAACATCCTGGCATCGCTCTACAGGTCAGCTCCCCGACACGCATGCATTTGCGGTAGCGCTGGCCGATACCGATTCATCTGATACCGAGGCCGCTAATGCTGATACCAATACTTTTGCACTTTATTTATTATAAGCACAATCAAAGATTTTACACAAACAAACACATGATTTTTTTTTTTTACCAGCAACTCACATGTGAACAATTAGAAAATATATCATTAAGAGAATATCAAACAATGTAAACCATGTCAAGATTANGATTTTACACAAACAAACACATGATTTTTTTTTTTTACCAGCAACTCACATGTGAACAATTAGAAAATATATCATTAAGAGAATATCAAACAATGTAAACCATGTCAAGATTACGGTTCAACTTACAAAAATGATGTAAAGCATATGCTAAGAGCTTTATACATACATAAATGCGTATGTATGCATGTATTATGCTTTACATAATATCTAAGTGCTCCTGTATGTATATACATATTGCTGCTGTTTTTCTGAATTTTCCAGCATTTCAACTTTTTTTTCATCATTTTCATACATTTTCTTGCATATAATGGCTTTATTTCTTTCAGTGCTTTGACTTTATTCCTATAAAATTTTAACTTTTTCCAAAAACTCTTCAGTATTTCAACTTTTTGCTACTAAAATATTTTTTCTCATAATATATTTAATATACTTTGAAAATTCATTTTTTCTGATAAAATGACATTTTTTTGTTTAATTTTCCCACTATTTCAACTTTATGCTTTTTGTTTTATGCATTTATTCCCATAATATTTAGACTTTATCCACCATAATATTATAACTTTTTATAACAAATTTTCCAAACATGCCTAACTTTATTTTGCTTCGTTTGTTTCTCATAACTTTCTGACTGAAAAGAAAAAAAAAAACTTTATTCTACTAAAACTGTTGTTTTTCTAAATAATGTTACAACTTTATTCTTGTAATGAATTTTGAATGGATGAACGTATAGGAAACACTATTATCACCCAGACCATCATTTTATAAACACATTATAATGGTAATGTCTGTCATTACATCGTATGCATGTTTTCCCCAAACGGCAACTAGCCACAAATGTAGTGAATTTTTTGGCCCTACTGAACACTTTTGGAGACATGAAAGCACGTATCGCTCTTCTCAACGAGCAGCAGATGCTGCTGTGGGCCCCCTAGCCCATATGAAAGAACTCTCTTGCTTGTTATAAAAAAAGCACAAAAGGAAGTGACTAAAGTAAGTTATTTGTATTTCTAGTTTGTCATTTAGGATTTTTTAACTCACCGCAGCATTACTCTTACATGCACGTGCCTCAATGCCAATTATGCAAATTTGAGGATTGCGCTCTTGTGTTGTTATGTCTTTTAATGTCTTTCTCAGGTGATCTTTATGACGAGCACGAGTCGAGCGATGGCTCCGCCTCACCGGCGCCCCGTCGGCGGCCGACATTCGCCAGGCGTGTCAGCAGCAGGCTGCGAGGCAGACTGTGCCGCAGCGTGGGCGCCGACCTGGACCAGCTGCTCCAGGACCAGGCCGCTCCGGGCAGGGCGGGAGGGAACGAAGCGGCGCGACTGAACCGCCTCCACCGGATCTCGTCCTCGCTGAGCCTCCGCTACAACCTGTCGTCCTCTTCGCTGTCGTCCTGCTCGACGCCGTCCCGCTGCAACAGCCTCGCCGACTTGGCGGAGGGCGCGGAAGCGAAGGGAAAGAGTCCTGCAACAACAGGCAGCGCTCATCATGAAAGCCCCAGCAGACAGGTGGGACGGTCTTTTTGATGTTTACCCTTACAAAGACCGGAAGATGATTTTATAGCTGGTAGGTCAGTTCGAGGCTCCGCTTTCAATTGTATTCAAATCAGTATTTCATCTTTAAATGGACACGAAGTTGTATGACATCCCCATCAGCACCGTGGTGCACCAACACCCACTTTGTAACATATGCGTTCAAAAGCGTGACGATACTCACATTCGAATCCGCTCGGTGTGTAAGGAATGAAGCGTGTCGACGCCATCTCTCCCTACGCTTGGAAACAACTTGACGTTGTCTTTTCTGTCCCAGTCGTCGGTTCCTCTGGAGCCCAGGGAGCATCTCTGGCTGGTAAAAGGGGCGGCGGGAGCTTGGCCCGACATCTACTCCCTGTTCCGAGAGGACCCCACCCTCCTCAACAGACGAGACTTCATCTCTGGCTTCACGGTGCTGCACTGGATCGCCAAACACGGCGACCACAGAGTCCTCAACACCCTCTGGTACCGCTTGATCCTTCTTCTTCTCAGCTCCGTGTGTCTGTGAGCGGAGTGCAAAAGAACCCAATACCAGCATCTTCTATTACGCGTAACAAAGTTCCTCCGCCGGTGCTTTCAGGTACGGCGTTCAGAAGGCGGGTTCCGCCTTTCACATTGACGCCCGCTCGTCATGCGGCCAAACGCCTCTTCACGTGGCTGCCATGCACGACAACAAGAACATGATCCGCCTGCTGGTCACCAAGTTCCACGCCGACGCCAGTCTGAGGGATAACGCCGGAAAGAAGCCCTGGCAGTACCTGAGCCAAAGCGCGCCGGTGGACGTGGCGCACATGCTGGGAGCGCCTGCGGGCGGCGCCGGACGGAGAGAAGGAGGATCGCCGGACCGCAGCAGCGAACAGAAGCCTCACCGGCGTCGCCATCGACGCCATCACCTGTCCTCGGCCTCGTCGGGGGAAAGACCCGGGGCCCTCTCAGGCGCCAAGGTGAAAAGGTCGTCGTCAATCGCGGTGTTCCTAAAACACAAGTCGCTGAGTCGCTTCCACGGGTATAAATCTGACGGCTGACGAGTCCCTCGCTCACGCTGCAACCAAACGTAACACGCGATGGAGCTTTTATACTCTCCATTTACAGCCCACACACGCCCCCCCAACAGAAAGCTACCCAGCATGCCTTGCGGGTTATGATATTGTTTGAAATAATAAGCATCTATTTGGATTCCCCCGCAGTCCCGGTGGTGCACTGCAGCCTCATCGTGTGTTGTTGTCGGTTGCACTGAGAAGAAGGCGGTTTGCTGGCCTCCTGTGAAAATGTCGTGAGGAAGTGGTTAAAACCACCAACGGTTTAACACAATTAGCGCAGATTCGCGGTAGATCAGGGGTCATCCGGACTTTTACTGAAAAACCAAAGGATGCCGGGGAAGCCGTTTTGATATTTAAAAGGCTAAGAAATATGGAAAGACAACTATTTGTGTTATACTGCGAGTGACAAAGTGGAATATTATTTGTAACTTTTTCTCCGAGCATGTATAAATAGTTTTTAAGTACGTGCCAAAAAAACCAAAAACAACTTGGACAGCAATTGGCCTCCAGGCTACACTTGAACAGTATTTGTATTTGTTGTTTGTACATCAGCGCATATTAAATCACCTCCGGATGTGGTTTTTTTCTTTCAATTGTTTCTTGAAATTTGACTGGTAATTTCCACCGCTCACTGGAATCATTCTGGCTCACAATAAAATCCAGTTCACATCCCAAACATATACCGTGGATCCCCGCACATTTTCAGGATTCACAGCCCAAAAAGGATTTTTTTTCAAATTTTACTTTTTGCTCCACAAAAAAGCTATAACACCCAGGCAGGTGTTATAGCTGTCTCGGACAATGCCTGTTAAAAAAAGCATTAAAATCATCAAGATTTCGGGGACTACGTCGTAAATTTGCGACGTCGAGGCTTTATATTTACGTGAAAAGATTGTCATGTTACGAGAGTAAAAACCTAACTGTACGGGAATAAAAGTCGTAACCTCATTTTATAGGCATCGCCTGAGACCGCTATGAACCCGGGAGCCGCATGTGGAGGGGCGGGATGTGAGATGATGCTAGCCCATGCTAACCTGGTCGTGGCCAACTGCGCGGTTTAGCCGGCCCGTTATAAATAGAAGCTTGTCTGAAGTTGCCCATCCCGCTGAAGAACTATGCTGAAGTTTCCCTCGGACACGTATGACACGTCAAATTACGACCTTAAACCTCGTAAATTGATTTACTTCGGATTTGAATGCGTCATTTAACAGGCATTGCCCAAGACAGCTATAAACACAGGGGACTTGTGTGACTCTTGACCTGGGTCAAAGGTTAAATTACGACTTTAAAACTCGTAAATTTACGACTTCGTATCATACGTGTCCGAGGGAAACTAGAGGATGATTCTCCAGCGGGGGTGGGAAAACTTCCCTGTGACTTCAGGCAAGCTTTTATTTATAACGGGACAGCAAAACAGAAGTTGGCCACGATCAGGTTAGCATGGGCTAGCAAATACCCCGCCCCTCCACAAACGGGTCCCGGGTATCATGGCGATCTCAGGCAATGCCTGTAAAATTCCGTCACGACTTTTATTCCCGTACAGTTAACTTTTTACTCTCGTAACATGACGATCTTTTCTCGTAACTATACAACATTATTGTCGTAAATTTAAGACGAAATTCTCAAAATCTTCCTGATTTGAATGGTTCATTTAACAGGCATTGTCTGAGACAGCTATAAACACAGGGGGCTTGTGTGACCTGGGTCAAATGTTACCTTACAACTTTAAAATCTAGTACATTTACTTTATTCTCGAAAATGAGAAGAACTTTAAATTCAAGTCCACCTACCAACCAGAAAGCATGAAAATTAGTCCCGCCCCTTTACAAACCCGCCTAAACGCAGGTGGTTATGGGGATGAAGGACACCTGGCCCTGAAACTATCTCCCTTGCAGTAGGACCCAAAGAGCTGGAATGGACGACAAGAACTTCCACACCAAGCCTGGTGAGAAAAGGACCACTTTACTGAATTCATAAATGGAACAAGTATTTGGCTACTGGGTGAAATTTTAGGATAAATGTGAAAAATCGCCTTTTAGATGTTTCAGCGCACGTCTTGACTTTTCAATGTCGTGTGCCGCTAATGCTAGCGCGTCCGCCATGGCCGCATAAGCCCCAAATAGCTGTCTCCGATTATGCCTGCCGTTAACTAGCTGCTGCTGCCCAAGTTTTAGCTGCAGTTCAAAGCACAAATGTCAGCAGAGATGCAGCTAAAAAAAATCACAAATCATAATGTAAATACCAAAAATACCGGCAGTGTTTCAGTACCTTCTCGTTTCTCTCAGGCAAGTAGGCAAACTCCATGACAGTTCCCGTCACGACGACTTAGATACAAATAACTTCGGTCTTGTTTGTGAGAACCGTCTGCCGCGAAAAACCCTTTCCTTCTCCATTTCTGCTCAGTATTTGTTCCCGCTACTTCAATCAATCTGCTCTTTGCGAGCCGATTTATTATTTATTTTTACTTCGTTAGGGTTAGTGGTACCGCAAAATGAACTGAATCGGAACATTTAGCGTTCTTTGTGCATTGCACTATTATGTTTTGTGTTAGCATGCTAGCAGTTAGCATAGTAGCCAGACCTATTTAAACACTTAGTGCTACAATTAGCATGGTAGCATTTTTTGCCATTTTGTTAGTTTTAACACATTTTAGGTTAAGCATGCTAATGTTCGAATTGCTACCATGCTAATATTAGCATAGTAGCATTTTTTTGCCATTTTTAACACATTTTAAGTTTAGCATGCTAATGTTAGCATTGCTACCATGCTAATATTAGCATAGTAGCATTTTAGTTGTCTTCGTTTAGCACCCGTGGGTCGAGTTTAACTTAACGTCTTCCTCGAGCATCTGTGAGTCAGTGAAACTCGATTTTTGGTCGAGCAGTAGTATCCAGATTCAGTATAAAACTTGCGAGATTTGGAGTTTATGTTACCAATAATTCCACATCTTTAGCTTATGTGATGTTTTTGTCTCCCGTTATGTATTTTACTTCTCAGTTCCAACTAGTTATTAAAAATAGTGAAACGTTGGATGTGAGCATTCATAAGTTCACAGGTTAGACTTTTGCTTAATACTAAAATTTCATCCAAAGCCAAATATCCTAATCTTAGCTTGTTTTGCATACAGTGGCATATTTCTAACTGGTGATTATCATTTATTCAAACTGGTTTTTGTTACATTTCATATATCATCTGTAACTCCATCACTGCTATTCAAAGCCTTGGTTTTCTGTCTGAGGCATCTCAGCCTTTCAGCAGCCTCATTGTTCTAATAAACCCCAAACATTACACTGAGACACCATTTTTTATTTTCACACTTTTTATTAATGCCACGTGGTGTGTTCAGGAACAAGGAGCTGCATCCAGCAGGCCCCTCCAGGAAGTAAGACAGAGTTTTTTGCAGTAACAAAAACATCTAGAGATTAAGCTCGGCATACACAGTGATGAGGAATCTCTAATCACTTCCTGTTTCTGTTGCTTCATGTTAAAATGAAACACTAAAATATATTAAATAGGATTTAAACCTCTCTGGCTGGCAGTATCCCTCTTCTTCAATTGGTATTTGACCCCCTGCTGATTTGGTACATGTTGGCCTTGCAAGGACATGAACATTGGGTAGAACTAAGCCCTCCGCCAAGCACCATTTCATCTCACAAAATCAGCAGGATATCAGATACTTCTTTCCCCAGGTTTATGTAGCATTCAGCACGTCCAGTTAGAACACGTGACTTTTCTCCAGGGGTTGGATAACTTTATGGTTGCATTATAGCCTCGGGTGAAAGGTGATGAAGTCGGTGAAGCCGTTTGAACCGCGACCAATTTTGCTTGTCCAGTTGAAACCCAAAAGCATCACCAAAGCGCCCCGAAAAGCCTTCAAGCAAGCTGATAGAGAGAATGGTAAAGTGCAATTTGCTAACTATGTAACTTTTTCTATGTTTGGGTTAACAGGATGAATAAATTAAGGGATTAACAACAAAGAAAATAAACAAACATGAATTAGTTCTGGATTTTTTGAAGGGATAATTTTTTTTAATATACTTTTTGTATTTGGAAATAAATGTCTTCATAACAATAATATAGCAGCAGGTACTTTTTTGGGGGCTCTGTTTTCTGGCTGAAGGGGACAATTGGAGCTCTGTCTACCTGAACAAAATTTCCCATGGGATGATTCTGACCAGCACGATCTAGACTGGTGTTTAGGAGGCACCGACCGGTTGTAACGGCGGGCAGGGGGAGGACATAAGGAAGCCTCCTTCCCCTGTTGGCGTTATTCCCCCCATCACACGTGACACCCCCTCCTGGACAGCAGCAGCGGTAACGTCTTCATTGTAGAGGCGTTTGATGCCGTCGTAGAAGTCGTCTACCTCCATCTCCTCCATCTCCTCCACCTAAACACACCCAAACCCAATATGTGGCGTGCAGATGTTCCAGTAAGACGAGCGCTGGTCTTACCTTGCGCTTTGTGGACACCTTGCAGCGCAGCGTGACCTTGTGCAGGTGGTTACGGTGACAGAAGGACTTGGGAGGTGAGAGGAGAGCTGGGAGGCTGCGGTCGTTGGAGGGCTGCTGGTACCCCCCATCCTCCCCAACTGGGGTCGGAGGCCAGCCCGGTGAGGACGACTCAGCAGAGGAGGTGAGGCTCTCTGCAAGCAGGAGAATAAGATTACTCAACAGACCTGGACTCTCGTCTAGCTGGCACACTTTTTGGAGGTCTGGCAAAAAGGCGACACATTCGGTGGTGAAGACAAATCTGTTACGTAAAAACATTTGTGTAATGACGCATATCGTTTATCTTCAACTGTCAACAAACGGTGACCCCAAATAGACTGACAGATCATAATCATTATATACACCTGATATATTTCATGATGAGTAGTAGCCGCCATGGTAAAAAAAGCAATCATAGCTCTGTAAATATGGACGCCACATTCGCCTTCTGTGGGCCACACACACATTTAGTCCTTCCTTTGCTCCAACAGCCTGTTGTTCTGGCCAAGTCTGGTGCTTGTGTGTCTGACGCTAGTGTATGTGAATATGTCTTTGAAAGCATGTCATATTTGGATTTTACTTCATTTAACCATTTTTATGCTTGAAAATATTCAAGCAAAACAATTTGTTTACTCTTTTTACTAATAGACCACATTCAACCATGAACAAGCACACCCCCAACATTCAAAGCGTGGAGGGATTACAATACATTTGTATTTGCTGCACATTTGACCTGCATGAGCACCTTTCTTAATTATTACCAACTTATGTATAAGTCCCACCCGCCTATTTTGGAGAAAAAACTATTCCTCACCAAAAATCTGACTGTGGCTGGTGAATTAGCATCCGGCGTAGCATCAACTCCAAGCGCTTGTTTGTTCAGTAGCCCACCCCCGGTGTGCATATGTGCATTTGATTGTGTTGATGAAATGCCGCTTTCATTCAGGTGGGAAACATCACGCACGTCTTACTCGCCATCATCTGAAACGAGTGACTCGTGTATTTGGAAGGAAAGTGATACATACCTGGAGGGCCCTGAGGCGGACGTTGCAGGGTGGTTTGGCTCTGGAGGGGTTGGTAGATGTAGACGGTGTTTGGCAGCAGGGAAGCACTCGATGCCCAAAGACTCCAAGCAACAAGCTCTCGACTTCGGATCAACTCGGAGGTGTCGATCTGCGAGGAGGAAAGGATCACAAGTGTTTGAGGCACGCAATCTAATGAGATGCAGTAGAATACTGTTCAGTTATTATTAGGAATATCTAATAATAATATCAGCCCAGCTAACATCTTCCCACTTTCCCTCTCTCAAAACCAACATGCCATAGAAACGATCTTACTCGGGAAAATCGTGCGCGTGTTCGACAGTCACAAGACTAAGCTAATAACCCAAAAAATCATTGAATTCATTGGCAGGATGAGCAGCCTTTCACAGCACGTAATCATGTCATCAGATATCCAGGGACAGAGATGCAGCCAGGAATTCTGGGTACCATGACAAAAATCACATTGACACCCTGGCCACTACCTATTTTTTGGCTCCCCTGGCCGTCATGCCTCCCTCTTTATAAGCAAAGTGGAAAAAAGTCACAATGGTATTGGTTGATATTGGAAATAAAAACTAATATGGGTTATCTGCAAAAAAAGCCATTCCTAGTGATGGAGAGGAATTGATTTACAAACACTGATGAACAACTCCCAACTGTGCCGTTTCTGAAACGGATCCCCTGCTTGTTTGCTCCTTGTCTGTGTACACGGTCAGCAGGGGAGCAGATCGGAGCAGCCACTGCAAACAGGAACCACGATAACATCCGATGACGACGCTGGAGCGCTCGAGGAGAGTACCTGTGCCTTCTTTAGCAGCTCGATGGTGAGAGCCAGCCAGTCGGGACAACATGTCTCCAGCTCCAGGGTGAGGACAGCCAAGGCCAGCATGGATCCCCTCAGCTACACAACAAGAGAGGACAAGGGACAAACTTAAACGGTACATGTACAAGAAAAACATACAATAAGAGAAAAATACTGGCCACAAACATTTCCACCACACTAGTATTGATATGCCAATGCAATCCTATCAATATTTGGATCGTTCCACCTACCCCTATATCAGTGGTTCTCAACTGGTGGCTCACTACCCAACAATGGGTCGACCGTTTTCTGTGGGGTGTCATCCGTGGCTTTGGAAATGGCGGGAAAAGAGCGATAAGAGCCGTAGGGAGAGAGGCTCACCGCTGTGGCTCATGGTGGGACTGGGAGGAATTTCATGTCCGACTCATTCTATTGACCCATGAAGAGGGGTGGTCTACAGGAAAACCCTCCTTATGATTAAACAGTCCTACCGAGTTTCGGTAAAAAACTGTTTGAAACGTGCGTGCTGGTGTTCTTACATTTTCTGCCATTTTGAGCCAGTTGCAAAGAAGAGATTAAACAAAAAACACGTCTATTTTTAACAATTACAAATAAAACTGAATCGAACTTTTTGTTGGGCTTGCACAGACACCCTGAATTAACTTCATTTAATATCCACAGTGAGGGGCGGGGGTGGGTCCCGCAGCCATACCAGTTGATAAGCGCAGCCCTCCCACTATCCTGTCAACGCTAGTTTGCAACATATCGAAACGTCTACCTTCATGAGCGCATGATCGGCCAAACAGCGGTAGAGGCGGCGTGTGAGCAGGGCGAGGTGTTGGGATCGGTTCAGTCCCATCAAGGAGTCCAAAAGCCCAGAGGAACACGACAGCACCATTGCATGGAACTGTGGGGCGGGGGATAAAATAAAGAATGAACAGAAAAAAGAGCAGAAATAATCTCGAGTGACAAGGAAACGCTCGCGTGTTGATGTCAGAGATAACCCAACCTGAATGTTTGCTCGGCAGAACTGCAAGCATCCAGTAGCATCCTCAGTAGTTGGCACATTTAAAAAGCTCAGTACTCCTCACCTCATCAAGCATTCAGTTACATTCGTTCTTCATCTGGACACAACCAAAACGTCTGGTCCAAGATGTTCAAAAATATCTACCTGTTTTTATCAACAGGCACAAATGGTAACTTATGCAAGGTACACAAATGGAATAGAACAGCTACTTATTAACCACTCATTCCGACTTGGTGGACAGTCCAAAGCACAAAAACACAGCATGCAAGACCAAAAACTACTGGACCAGTAAATAAGGGCAAGGTTTAAGCCGAGGCTCCTCAGCTGCTCTCAAGCTGGGAGAAACATTTTCCTCTGGTCAATAAGTCAAACCAAGCAAATCGATTCTTGTTCCTCCGATGTCATCTTTGAAACATCAATGCACAGCCTAACATGTCCACAGTGCATAACACCCGGGTGATGGCGCACACAATACATGCATTTGTATGACATATCCAACTTACAGCAGTGCGATGAGTATGCGGGCATCCAACGCCACATTGTGGTTCCGTGTTGCACTCTCGGGGTTTTTCAAACATATAAAAATAATAAATCGTGCTGTTTGGTGCTTGAACACAGCCTATTACTAGTCAAAAATATGCATATTTAAGAAAATTGTATACCCTTTATGCCTAAAATGTACAAAATGACAGGAAACAGACAATTCAAATCGTGTGTAGTGTTGTACACTGGTCGCTAGGTGGCAGTAATTGTTCAGTGAAACAAGCACCATCTTGGAACAGATTTTTAAGACAGGTAAACCAGGTTAGGTAGTGCAACTGTGAAGGCAACCATACAGGTAATATTTCATGTTTAAAAGATCCTTTTATAAAGAGGTGGAAATTAACCATTTGACTGCGATTTAAATGATTGAACTCGTGTTACTTGAACTTTTCTTCTAAACTAGAAAAAAGAAATCCACTGAAATGCTTAATGGGCCCGGTTGTGTCCTCGCAGGTTGCTGGCGTTTTATATGCACAGGACGGGTTCCTAATCAAGCGGCCCTTTCCAACTGTGGCCATCAATTACGTCGGATGTTACAAACGACCTCATTGAGACCTGTCCGATGATGTGTCGGGGTTCTTGGCCACGGTACGGGGTTATTTTGGGTTAAAACGATCCCAAACAGGATTAACGTGGCAGAGTCTTAGCTTATAAACACTGTGCACGTGTACCGTGTGTGTATAAAGACATACTATGTGCAGGAAGTCCAGCGGCGTGGCATTGTGCAGATCCCAGTTCAGTTTGTCAAGGATGATTCTCTCCATCCTCAGGATGTCTGATGGAGAACAGCCACAGCTGCAGGAAGCAGCCAACCCGCTCAGAGAGGGAACACACTGCGAGGCGGACAGATGAGCACGCCAGGTCGTCGGTGTCACGGTGATTCGGCATTTTCCATACTTTGCTGTTGCATAAAATGACCACGCGTGGTGTTTACCTCATCTTCCTCGCAGGTCTTGATAGCCAGGAAAAAGGAGGCGATGGCGATGCAGCGCAGATACTTTGGACGGGCCTGCAGACACACAAGACACTATTGGGTAGTACAAAGCAACCTGTTTAAGTGGAGATTGAGTGAATGTATTAAATAACACCAGGACTACATTTCTTTTGAAAAGGGACACCAGGAAGCAACGTTTTTGGGGTAGTGGATGCCATCCATCTTCCATCCCCCTGCCCCGGAGAGAGACACGTTCCTTATGAAGGGTATCCTTAAAGACTTCAGTTGTGATCAGTGCTAAATAGAAAATACTATTAAACATTTTAAAACAATAACCGGACCTCCCTGTGCATGTCAAGCCCCCGTTTTCAGAACAATGTCCGTACGCAACCATCCTGATCGTCGCCATCACAAGGATGATACTCAGTCAGTCACGTGCGATTAAGTGCTCCAGTGTACTTCATCACCTTGATGGAAGCAAGGAAACGATCCAGTATGCTAACAGCTAACACCAGAGTTTCTGGGTACAGCTGCAGTCTGCCGTGGAGCTCCAGAAGCCAGCACACCGCCTCGTCCCGCTGAGTTGGAGAGATATCTGTATCCTGCAATAACACGTACGCAAACAACTGTCAGAACGGTGAGGACCAGTGACAATTGGTGGGGTCTTTACAAAGCTCCAAGCAGGACTTTCCTGCCATCATCAGGCTGGTATGTGTTTGTGGGAAATGTTACGCTTCTGTTCCTTTCCCCCAAATGCACTGAAACATAAAGTCTTCGTTTTGACACACACACACACACACACACACTCTACATCGAATTGGACTGGTTGCGCTCTTCCCCAGTATAAAGGAAACAAACTTTATCAGCAATGCTAAGGTTGTTTTTATGGCACCGGAGAGTCCAACGGCCTCCTTGACCTCTTACGTCAGCTTATGTGGACGTGCGCCAGTGCTGCCTTTTACATAAGAACATTGCTTGCTCCATCACTTCCCTCATACTGGGAATGGTGTCCACTGAAATATAAGCACCAGAGAACATTTTGAATGTGGCTACGTACCTGCCAGTAATACTGGGAATAAATGCAGGCCATTCTCACCTGGGAGGAGGGCTTCTTTGCCACATAGCCCCTCCACATCTTGGCTTCCCTCGACGTGGCCTCTTCTAGAAGAAACGCCAGTCTGTGCACTGCCCAGGGCTCGGTGATCTTCATTCTTGCCCACCCGGGTCGAGCCTTCCTCCCCACTGGATGCAGCTACCTGAGCACAGCCACGCAGGCAAGGGGTCACGCTGGGAACGTACGCGCACATTACTACTGGGAATGTTCATTTATCAACTGCCACTGCCAGCGACTCTACGTTTGTCGCATTTCAGAAAATAGCCAGCACCCAAGCGGCTTCCACCGCTCCTTGGAGGGCAGCGGCAGCGTCGGCGTCCGGCCTGGCGCTCATACAGCTAGCTGCTTGACGTCCCGTCCGACGTATGCGTCTCGCGGGCGCTGATGTGTAAAGCCACAGTTACATTTGATTAACTTATACTTGCTCGCTGTGATAACAGGTCGAAGCTAGCGCCCTTTAAATAGCCTGCCTGCCCCTGCGTCCAGCAAGTAGACGTAGCCCGGAGCTTTACCTCCCCTGCGAAGCGGAGAAGACCCCAGTTGGAGTTCATCCGGTCCTCTCAGTTCATTGATAAATAAAAGGGTGAAATCGGGTGGCCGTTATGGGGCTTAATCGTCCATCTTGGCTTCCGTTTGGGGATTTTGTTGCGAAATATAAAACTAAAACAAGGGAGTGTAAACAGCTGGTGTCCACTTCCGAGGAGGGGACTGGGGGGCGGGGACTGACACAAACCCCGCCCCCTCCAGGCCGACGGGGAGGATAAACCAAGTACACTCCCGTACAACTCGTTTCATTTGCGCGGCTCTTGCGCTCATTTGAGCGTTTGTCTTAGCAAAGGTATGTTTTCTTCGCCAGACTTACAGCAAACTTTATTTGTGATCATATTCTCAGACAGCCCAAACCCTTACGTGAAGCAAATTTTGTTTCAGAAACCTGCCAGGTCAAGAGCCAATTAACGAAGCCCATTTTGGGCGGACAATTTGAACGTTGCAAAGTACAGCCCGCTGATTGGATGATAAACACGCCAATCAGAGGACGATCGTGTTTTTCTTCTCTTTTTTCCCCCAAGGCCGGTTGCATTTCAATCGCAGTGTTACTTTTCAGTGGTACGCAACATTAAACTCAAAGACTCGGATAATGTACTCGGCTAAAATGGTGTTTCCCTTGTAGGCCTTCTATCCTAACGCCATTCCGCCCTGGTGTGACGTCACCAAGTGGGCGTACATGTTCGCGACATCAACAAAAGAGCAGAAGGAGAAAGGAGTTTCCAGACGCCCAGAAGGAACACATCAGATATGTTGATCTAATTTGCCTGGCCGGGTGAGTACCACCCCGATCAATGCGTTGCTATTAGCGGTACTGCGGTATTACTCGCACCGCTGATCTAATTCGACGGAGAAGGGAAGAGTCGGGGGGGGGCATTCAGCCAGTATTTCCAGGGGATTTATGTTTTTCCGGGAGAGTCAACGGTCATTTTCCACCTGAATGAAGACCCTCTAAACGAACGGCGCTTTTCTTTGGGGGTCTTGGCGTCCTCTGCTGTCCGAGGTGCATGCTAGCCAGCTAGCTAGCCAGCCAGCTAACTAGCCAGGCTAGCTAGCCAGCTAGCTAGCCAGCCAGCCAGCTAACTAGCCAGGCTAGCTAGCTAGCTAACTAGAGGCTAGCTAGCCTACTCGGCCGCCGTCGTTGAAATGAAACAAATAGCAAACATGATACGTGCTTTGCTTGCGTGGGCTTAAACATCCACACGGAGCATCAGAAAAAAGATGTTTCTCGGGGGGGGGCAAGCAAGGGAAACCTGACACCGGAGTCCAGCTGAGGGAAGTGGGCCGGGCTTGGAATGCAGTAGAGGTTCGCAACCCCGCCGGGCTGCGCGTACAAAATGTCAACAAAAGAAGAAGAAGAAAATATGTAGTATTGGTCATTCATGCAGCATTACGACTTATAGAATAAAAAACCTTTGATGCTTTTTGTTGTAGCGACAAGACAAGCGTGAGACATGGATGCCTTCAAACTGATGAAGGAGCTGAGGGTGAATTATGACCAGGAGGGCCAGTATCTCCCCAAGGAGACTGGCCTGAGTCTCATTGAGTCCACTAATCAGGTGAGTCCACCCCATTGACTTTTCTGTTTCTGTGGGGCACAAGTTATACCATTCCCCAAATCCGGAAATCCCACCCTCTTATGTGACCCGATTTGGCTAGAACCAATACTTGATCTGGTCCAGGTAGGTAGGCTAGAGCAGGGGTCGGGAACCTTTTGGGCTGAGAGAGCCATAAACTCCACATAATTTATGTATTTCCGTGAGATTATATCATATTTAAAAAACAAAAAGTGAACAACTAAAAGCGTGCCAACAATTTTAGAAGTCTCTGAATTGGATGAACGTGCTGACATTGCTCATTTTTCAATATTTGCTGTTTCCTTAAAGTTTTTAGTTAGATTGTATTTTTAGAATGTGCTGCGGGCAAATCACTCGGACCGCACTTTCAACCACTGCTGGAAAAAAAAGTGTATGTTGCATATATTTGAAGAAAAAAAACAAATTAAAATCAATAAATGTGGTGTTTAGAAACGTCTGAGTGCCACATGTGGCCCCCGAGCCACAGCTTCCCTACCCCCGGGCTAGCTGTAGGAGACAATGCGGTAGAAGCAGATAGTCATAATAGAAATAATAGAAAGTTGAGACAATGTGAGGAGGCCATCTGCCCCAATTGCGTTCCAAAATAGACAGAAGCTGAGAATATGTACACTCTTAGAAGTGAGGGCACGATACTTTGCACTTCTGCACACCATGCTCGTTATCATTACTGTAGTGGTGCTTCCAAGAGGACTACATCGGAGGCATTGTGTTGAGGGGGGCTGGATGACATCACGGTCCAAGTAGCATAGGTGGCCATGACACATGTCACTCGAGTTAGCCATGTTTTTTTTCTGCAGATGTATATGGTAGCAGTACATTAGCTGGACAAGATTTTTTTATCCAAAAACAAGTAAAAAGCTTGTCGATTAAATTGATGGCGGGTTTTTTCCCCCTTCTAGAAGGACGGGCGAATCTCAGCCAAGTGCAGGGATGCCAAAGTGGAGGACCTGTGGAGTCTGACCAGCTTCTTTGGCTACACCACGCAGACCTTCGTCCTGGCTGTAAACCTGCTGGACAGATTCTTGGCCATGATGAGGGTACACGGTGCTTACATCTTGATGAACGCCGTTAAAAGCCTGTGCGAGGACACAGCTCTTCACCACACAACTCCTGTTTCAGATCCAACCAAAACACTTGTCCTGCGTCAGCCTCAGCTGTCTCCACTTGGCTGCAAAAGTGACGGAGGAGGAGTGCAACCTCACGGCCACGGACGAGCTCATCCGCATCGGACAATGCAGGTTTACCGTGTCCGACCTCGGCCGCATGGAGAAGATCATCGCGGAGAAGCTGGACTTCAAGTCCAAATCTGTCACTGCCCTGACCTTCCTGCAGCTGTACCATCAGATCACGCAGGCCCACTCCACAGAGAGGTGAGAATGGCCACTACGTCCGTCTCCTTGAGTAGTCGCGATTCCGCCTTCGCCCATTTTTGATCCAAACATTGCGTTTGAGAATTGTGACTGTCATAATTAGGCTGTTTATTGCTGGGGAGCCCATCTCATTTCAACCTGACTGAGGTGGTGCAGCGATGCAACCAAAATCATCACACACAAAGTTCCACAAAATACCACAGAACCATGAATAAAATAGCATGCTTGGACGTACTTTATGGACACACGTTCGCTGTCTTTGCATGTTGAGCCTTTCTATGGCTGCAGAGACGTCATGTGCAAATTCAACGCTTCCAAAACCTCATTGTTTTGGCCGGGCGATGCTTTTCCACGGCGCTCCGGGGTTGTTTGTGCGCGCCGTTTTGGGCCGGCGGCCAAACTATCAGGCAGCTGCGTCTGGCTGAAGAGCACTGATAAGATTTGTTGCGACGGCTGCTCGCACTTGCATAACCACTTGTGGGTCGGTTTGGGTTTTGCAAAAGAATATTTGTGGGCGCAGTCAATAAGTACCGGTGATCTGTAATTGTCTGCTTCACCAATCAATTTCCTGTAGGAAACACAGGACTGACCTTTGCGTGGTTGTGTTAACAGGAAGAAGATGCTGAGCTTGGAGAAGCTGGAGGCTCAGCTCAAAGCCTGTCTTTGCAGGATCTCCTTCTCCAAAGCCAAGGTTAGGAATTAGAAGCAGGGTTCAGAGGTCGCCATCATTACCGCAGCCTAATGAGATGTTCAAAAACGGAGCTGAGACAAACAGAATGACAGGTTTTCCATTTCCTGTCCCTGCCTTGACTCACTCAATGTGTTTGTCCATCCAGCCCTCCGTCCTCGCATTGTCTCTCTTCAGGCGGGAGATTGAGGCCATTCACTCGGAGGACGTGCTGGAAATAGCTCATCACATACAGAGACACCTGAAGGTAAACACTGCAGGAAAGTGGGGCTGGCGTAGCGTGATGCCAAAGTCAAGTAAATCCGGGTTTATGATCAATTACGTTATTTCTCCATTCCAAGCAAAAGCAATCGAGCAAAGAAAGAACGATCGTGGGGGGAAATGCTGACTTCAAGCCGAGCATGAGCGTTTGGGTACAAAGGCAGCTATAGTTTGTGTCCGCTGTGTTTTAGTCAGACGTCAACACGCAGAAATAGTGCGGCTTTGCTTCTGCACTCAGATATTGTTCCGTGGGAGTTGGGCTTTACACACGGCCAATCGGGTTTCAAGCCTAAACAAGTGTTTCTTGCACCCGGCTTCATTTGGAACCCAGAAAGAAAGTTCCCTTCCGGCTAGCCGCGTGTTTACTCGATCGCCTCATGTCTTGCGTTTGGCTTCAGATTGCAGACGCTGAACTCCTGCTGTGGCGCGCTCAGGTCGCCCAGCGTTTGTCGGACTACGACTCGCCAGAGTGCAGCAAGCCCAATCACCGCAAACTCCAGTGGGTCGTGTCCCGGAGGACCGCCCAGAACCTCCACAGCAGCTACTGCAGCGTTCCTGAACTACCCACCATCCCCGAGTGCTGCTGGGACGAGAGCGAGAGGTGAGAACACGTGGACTTTTGTTCAGAACACCAGTATTTGGACTACTAAGAACGTATGTAATATGCAGTACATCCCTTTTTATACAACTAAACAAATGTAATTCATAAAAATAGCCACAACCAGTCAAATGATTTACGTGTCTGGCTGAGTCATCGATCTGTCAACAAGCAAGGGGCGGGGTCAGGTCATGTGACAGCACGTACAGTCAGATGGAAAACACCCGACAGTCCGCATGTAAAAATAAAAGCGGAACCCGCGCTCGATCTTATGTTGCCTTTCAAGCTCCCATTGCAGGGCAAATGTTACAACACCCCCCCACATCTCCCGGCGTGGCATGACAGGACGTTTGCGCGTCAGCGGGCGCGTCTCACTGACTGGCGTTTCCATGACATCACACAAGACAACTTCCCACTATTACGAAATATGGCCGTCACGCATTACATTTATCTTATTTATATTATAAATACTTTTGGCCCAAGGTTTTCCCACCAAAACACATGCCGCACGGGTGCCGACAAAGCAACTTGGTGTGAAATGTCACATTTTTTCAACTCTTGTATTGATTTCAATAGGATCATAATAAAATGGCCCAAGCAGGAAGCACACATTCCACCACACCACCGTCAGCCCATCATAGCAAAAAGTAGGTTTGTTGCATTGACATTTTGTTCCCACCCCGTGACAGCGAGGACTCCTGCGAGGACATGATGAGTTCTGGCGAGGAGTCCCTCAGCAGCTCCCTGGGCAGCGACGCAGAAGGGCCCTTCTTTCCCGAGCACCTCCGCCGCCACAAACGCCGCCAGTACCTCAGCGCATGATGCCTCCGCCAGCGACTTCTAATTTATTTTCTAATAAGCTCCTGTACTCGACGTAAACGCACAACATGTGGCAGCTGAGGATATGCTTTTTTTGGTTTTGTTTTTAGTTTATAGACGTGTCGTCAGTGCATGGTGAGAGGTTTCATTCCAGGAGAACTTGGTTAGGGTGCAAGAACAAGAAAGAAACAACGTTCCAGTTACGTCAGAAAGTTGAAATTCCCAAAATGTGATATTTATAAAACAAAAGATTGTGAAGACTGTCATTAATCCAACATGGAATCAGTTTACTGATCCACAGAAGACCAAGGCAGCCACAGTTGCGGTTATTTGCGTGTCTGCCTCGGGAACCGCAAAGCGACGTTTGCATCGCATGCAAAGCTCGGCAAAAAAATGATTTCAGGAAAAACGGAGACAATTCAAACCCCAAGCACTTAAACGGGGCGACTTTTGAAAACAGTCTTGGAGAGCCCCGCACTCAGGCTGGTTACTAAGAATAGGAACTCCCTCTTTGCAACTGCATTATGGCCCAAAATGCACATTAGAAAATGATGGCCCCCCCCAGCCCTGTGGGACCACACAACAAAAAAGCAGCTGCTCTGTAACTTCCGCGTTTGTTTCATTTGCACAGTTTGGAAGCGGAGACTGAAAGCATGAGTTTGGGACCGACGTGTGACAAATGTTTCGGAACATTTCTTCTACCGAGGCTGTTTTTTGTTTCCAAAGCAGGGTACAAAATAACCCCCGTTGAATATTCTGCTCAGCGTGTTTTGTTTGTGCTAATGCGTGTGTTTGTACGAGTTAAAAGATGTAGCTCAAAACATGTCCTGACTGTCCAAAAAGAATGTAAAAGGAGGAAAAAAAAAGGATAATGCAAAATGCACACAAAAATGTAAATGATGTATAAAAAATGTTAATAGTTTTTTGTAGATATTAAGTTAATTTATTATTTTGTCACACGTGCGTGAAAAAAATCTTATAAAAAGATTATTTTTAAACTGTTGTCTGTCTTTTCATTATGATTGTTGTTATTATTTTGGCACATCAGATTCAATGCAGAGGTTTACAGTGAAGAACATTGTGTCCAAAACGTGCATCATTTGCAGCCTTCTTTAAAAACATCTGTCTGGTATCGATCCAAAAAGGTAAAATACCACACAAAAGCGACAGGACTCGTACCAGTACGCCCAATCAATAAGAAAGAGATCAGTCATAGTGCATGACCAGGTTGCCAAACGGGACCGTTTTTAAAACCCATTCTTAGAAAAACGCCAAAATGAGTGGGAATAGTTGTATCAGTCTACCCCGCGGTATCGACGTTACCAATATTTGGATCCTTTTATCGGAAAAGGCATTTCAACTCAAAATCGGTCACGGTCACAACTTCCTGATGGCAAAAGCAAATCCAGGAAAAAAAAAAAAATCTGTTTTTTGTTACGGTTTCTATTGTCCTACTTACAACCGGGTTACGATAAACACGACACGGTATTGGTGCATCAGCGTACTTTTAGGCAATTGCTCCAAAAGCGCCTTCTATAGATGACGGTGTGAGCCACAGGGCAGGTTCCGTCGAGTCACGGTGACTCGGTGTTTGCAAAGATGACGCCACTGTTGACGTCACGCTTGCAAAAGCGGCAGAACATTTCCGGCGAATGTGAGGGGACACGTTTGGGGAATTCACAATTATATGTTCACCTGGGAAAATATTCAAAGTTGGACATATTCTATGTAATATATATATATGTATTTTATTAGTACTCTCCAATGTAAAGAACTGTGTTTTTGGATTTTTTTGAACAGCACCTCCATTCCGGCCACACTGCTACTGTTTGTACAAGTCGTGTAAATATGACACCGGGCTCAGATCCGTATTTCCTTTAAATCCTGTTTCTCCTGTTTAGTGTGGCTAGGCAGGTAACTTAGTTTATACATGGACTTTTTAAGACGCCCTGAAGCCTAGTAATCCCTCCACATCTCTCTTTAATTGCCATTTTCACCCTGGTGCTGAATACAGAATATGCCCTATGCATTCCAATAAGTATAGTGGTAGATGAATGCTGTGTCTTGGCGCTCATTTACACTGCAAGTTATTTCCACCTCGGTGTGAATGTTCTTGGCTAACAAAAAAAAAAACAATCTGAATTTGCAGAGTTGCTGAATCACGAAAGTGCGGGGATCCAGCGTACTTTTTTTACACGGGAAATGTGTGCATCTCGGATACTGTCCGTGTCTCAAAGTTGCCAACCTTCTTATTCTCTGGCAGACCAGATGCATATGCCGTGCAAGCAGACCTGCAATGCCAAGTTACAGTCACACAGTCCCGTTATAATGTGTTTATGAGCAAAGGCCAACAGGTACGGCCGAATGAATGCCTTTGTGGCGGGCCATCACAAAGAGATGAATGTACGGGAAAGACGAAAAATGCAGTCCATTTTGCTTGCCGTCATTTTTCGGTATATTGAGATACGTTTGAACACACTTGAAAGTCTTCCTTTCCCAGCCAACAGTGGACAAGATACACTATTTTCATGTGCATGTTTGAAAAATCTGCTTGAAAGCAAATCCACGTAATAATTCCCTGTTTTTGCGTGCATGCAAATGTAGCGTAGCGTGTTTGAACTGCTCGGCAAATGATCAGCTACTTTACTAATTGAAATTAACAGCGAGGGGAATTATTCCTCATCCTACATGGTAAACAGGGAAAATTCTACAAATTGAACTGTTAAGAAATGTCACTTGGTCCTACCAGAGTTCAACACTCCATCCTCTTCCGCCGTGTGATGATCTCCGGCGCCAGACATGATGGAGTCCTCTCCATCCCCTTAGATCCACTTTGTTTAAAAACCAAAAAAAGCAAATTAGGGTCTTGTTCCCAAGTCTTCTCATTGTACATGAGGGGAGGAAATGGACAAATCTGATCCTTAAAAAGTCCAGCAAAAACTACAAAGCTGTACTTGGATTCAAAATCCCATCCGTGACTTCTTCTTCGGTTGCGACATCTGCGACCGCGGCTGGCCCAGTGAACTCTGGGAGGGGGGCAGAGACTGGGAGCTGTGGGCCATGGGTGAGAGTGAGTGCTGCTCCTCGCCGCGCTCGTCCAGGAAGTAGTTGTCATGCTGAGAGGGGCCATCCTGCACAAAGGGCCAGGGACGACTGATTAAAGGGTGAAGCGGGTCCAGCCGTCATTTCACAAGAAACACGTGTGTCCACAAGTCCCACTCATCACCACATCAACTGCATGACATTCATTTTGGCGCCTTTCTTTGAAACCTTCTTCCATTTTTGATTAGGAGGTCCGCTCCTTTGTGATGACTTGCGCTTTATGAAGGACCCGAGCGTCATGTTACCACCACCAACCCCAGTTAGCAGCGGTCCTGCTCACTTCCACTTGCCCGTGTGGCTGAAGGGGAAGCAAAGCCAAGTCACAGAAGTACCGTACTACCGATACAACTTTCTCACTTCCCATATTGCGGGCCAATACCGAATTCGAGCCGACAAGAACCCGAATCATTTATTGTGTTGGAAAATCAGTCATACTTTTATGACCTACAGTATTTTGGGGGATGTCAAAGGATTAAAAATTGTAATTCACATTAATCACAGTTTTCCAATTAATTCATCACGATTAATCACCATTTGCATGTATGTCTGAAATACACACAATTGTGCTGTATGGGCAGGATTCCGTATATATTTGTATCGGTGGCGATTAAGACTCTAGGACTGCAAGGGAAGCTCAGCTTCTCGTAAAACTCCCATTTTGTGTGGCAGTGGTAAGTTTTTGGCTTCTTACTTTGTCCTTCTTCCCCACTCTATTTCAACTACTTTAGTTTAGAACAAATAAACTGGAGGCTAACTACTTAGCTTGGTAGCTTGCTTTATTTTATGTTCCTGTGGCAATTCTAGAGCCTGCGCAGTTTTGTGCAGTGCGATGTAAACAAAGAATAATTGGAGCGTAAAGGTGACTATAGGGGTGTTATTTTTAATTCTGGAGGGCTCTAAAAATGGTTAGAAATCATATTTAGAAAGTCGGGAACAGGTTTTCTATTCTCTAACTACAAAGTATTGTATTAATTAAAATTGAACCATACGTTGCAGAAACTCACGTGTGGCCAATTAACCGCTATAAACGAGGAACGTGTATAGTGCCGCTGATCCAGAATTGTTTTGTTTGTTTTTGCTGATATTGGGCTCAACATTCCATGATATTGGATCAAGACATCCTAATATTGCTGTCCCTCCCCAGAAGATGAAAGTAAAAAAGCATGACCTTACACGTGATAGCAGCCGCAGTTCGTAAGCGAAATCAATACCTAGCTTACATTCGCAGGCCATAATTTATGAATATGTGCTATTGTGAAAAGATCTTCTGTAGAGGGCCAGACTTTACACAGATGAGAGCCTAAAAGCAGCATTGTGAGGAAACTACCACATTTTAGCATGCAGGTACCTGTGATCCAAACAGAGAGCTGAGGTAGTCCTCCCCACGGCGTTTGCTCCTCCTCTGACGGGATGGTGTAGATTCAAGCTGGAGGGTCTTGGTGTAGACTCGGCTGGGCGTACCCGGGTCATCTTGGCTGTTTTTTCCATGTGGAGGAGTGGCGGAAGGCGTGGGGAGTGTGGATTCGGTCAGCACCGTGGCTCTCTGCACCCCACTCTCCTCCAACTGCGGTAACATCTCAACCCCTTCTGTATCCGCCCGCGCCCCCTGGTAGGCTCCAGAGGACCGGCCCGTGAAGTCTGAGAAATGATCCAGATCTGACTGGTAGCCGACGGACGAAGTGAAACTTCCAGAAAGTTTGAATTGTCGTACGGCGGCCCTTGTTGCTTCCCTCTCCCGCTTCCTCTTCATCCTGAGCGCATCCATCTTCTTGTCCTTGTTGAAGCCCAGCCGGTCCCCCCACCATGCTCGCCACAGATCCTCGCCCTGCCAGGCGAGTGTCAGACGTTGACTGAGGTCATCTTTCCAAGCTCCGGTGTCCACCTGGTCGGGAAGTGGCTGAATATCTGGAGCGTCAGCGCTCCTCACCAGCAGCAAACGCTTGGCCATGCTCACTCTCAGCTGGCTCCTCATGCTCGTTACGTGCTCCTCTTTGGGTAACACCCTCATTCTGTCCTGGGACAGGCGGCGTAAAAGGTCACATGAGTTGACTGTCAAACGACGCGTGTGTTTAGAGCGTGACTTCTTTTGGCGGCTGACGTGCATCAGCTTTTGGAGCCAGCGTTTCCACAAGGAGACCGCGGCCTCGCTGAGCTTTACTGGAGAAGTCAACATGCTGGTGGACTCCTGATTCCCGCCTGGCTGCTCAGGGTCATCTTTACTCTTTGTCTCCTTCACATCCTCTTCCTCCGGATCGTCATTGACGAGCACCTGGAGGTTCAACCTCTTCAGGTTTCGTCCTCTCTCCAGTGTCGCCGGCTCCTCTGAACCAGTTTCGGAGGAAGCGGCATCTTGTAACTTCTGTGGTGTTTCCGCAATCAAAGTGGGAAGCGCTGAACCCTGAGTAGTTCCAAGGACGTCCTCGTCACTGGACGTGTCAGGCACCACCAACTGGGAATCGGTCTGTGCCAAATAGTGTGATGAAGAAGACTCTCTTCCTGATTTTGTGCCGTTCTCCGATGTCCGTTGTGGAGGTGAGGCTTTGGCGGCTTGGTGAGGCCGGGGTTCCTCCTCCGTGGCTGGGGGCGAAGAGGTGTCTGACTGCTCCTGCTCGAGGATCTGGTAGAAAATATCACCTGCTTTCGTTAGCTGGAGCACACAGAAGCACTCTCGACTTGTCCAGCTGCCTCCACCCTTCTGGATGCATGTCAGGCCTGGAAATAGAAGGAACTAAATCAGGAGCGTATACACAGTGAAGCCTGCTTTAGTCGGGCCCTGCCATCACCAAGTCTCGCTCCACGCTGTTCATATGTAGGGCCCGATGATTTCCGCGCAACAAAAACGGAATGCACAGTTAAACGCGGAATCTCGCGGATATAGGTGAACGAGAATAAAGCGCCGCCAGCGTTCACGTGTGGAATTATATACCTGGCGACGGAATGTCATTACAAGCACTAAACCGCCCGCTCCGATGATGAACAAGGGCACAATTTGGCGCTTCGCTTCCACGCCAGTGCGGTTGTGTGTGTGCGGTTCGGGCCGGATGAGTGGTGTAAAAAGCATTTTACAATGCTGTTAAAAATACGTCCTATTGTCATTACCACATTGAAAGTGTCTTTTGGACTGACATCAGGCATACAAACATGTTTTCACTTTTTGCATCGCTAACTTGGGTATATAATTGTTACTTATTTGAATTTGTCTCCAAGTCTATAAATAGCATTGCAACACACACACACACACACACACGAAGACGGTGTTGTTGCATACCTGCTGCAGGCGAAGACAGCCTGTTAGTTGCCGTGTCCAAGCGGTGTGGGATCTGGACAGGAAGATGTTTGAGGCTATCACAAGGGCGGAGTAGAGCTTGCGGAGGCCCATTACTGACACATGCCTCTGCTCTGCCTCCTGCGAAAGCAAACATACACCATGGAAACAGGCTGCTGGGCAGATCAAAAACCTAATAAAAACACTTCAAACCTCAAATTCCAATAACTGCAGTTTAAAACGAACCTGAGTATTGCAGCAGTGTGATCTCCTGAGAACTCTGGGAACCCAGAAGAACTTTAGTGGTTCTACCTCCCACCCCAGTTGGACCCGGTGAGGACAGACCGGGAAGGACGTGACAGAACATGGGTGGGGACTGCATCATGTGATCCAGCTTTAGCATGGGCAGGCACGGGACTCGCTCATCCATGATGTAGGTCGAGTGCTGGGAGAAAAATGGTAACCGAGCTTTCACTTTTACAACCTTTTCTACGTTGTCGGGTCTCGCCTGCGCTACCTCACTGGATCGGGTGCGTCTGAGGGCATTTTGCTCCCTTTCTGTACTTAAAAAGGAACAGAACGGTGAAATCCAACCAGTGCTTATGACATTCCGCTACTCCGACTGTGTTGGCATGTTGCCTGTGTCTTCTAGCAGCCTACTGAGCAAGAAAGGCAAGACTAGACATTGAGTGAAAGAACAACACAAGCAGTTCGCAGTTTGAAGTGTGTGGATTTAAACTCAATAAGACGTGCTATTTCATGCACCGCCCCACTATTTGAGAACCACTGCACTAAACACACGATAATACAGCATCCAAAAGACGCATTCAATGTTGTATTGACGTGGTATTCTACTCTGGTGACTCGGAGTCAGCAATGTTTACCGTAACGTTTGGCGAGACACACAAGCACCAGACTTGATCGCAGGAACTACTGGCATTTCGTTGCAGTTTTCCATTTTCTCACTACAGCGACAATGATGAAAATAAATAATAAAATGCATTGTAATGAGGGCTACTGTTGCGGCCGCAACCCATGGCAAGCTGAAACTCAACTCTGAACCCCCCCGTCACTTCCTGCCCGCAAGTCATTCTTCAGCCCTACAGAGAAGTCATGTTTATGTCTTGAATGGTTCTTAAGTATCTTATGTATTGGCTAATAGAGAAGAAAAAAAGGATTGAGTGATGATTAAGTTACTTGATGTGTAGAGGGATTTAATATTTAAAACTGTACTTAGGAGGTCCTAAACAGGTTTTCTATTCTCCAACTAGAAAAAATATTCCATTTTTAATCCTCCATGGCGGAAATTAACTTATTGGGACCAACTTCCATTGAGGACTGTTTGCCGTACCTGAGTGGTGAAGATATGGTGGAAGGGGTGGGCGCCTCCCAGGTATTTGCAGGAAATGAGTCTCTCCCCACTGCAACATTGTTCGGTGTTGCTGATGCGAAACAGGGTGTGATTGGAGGCTGGACTCATCTGCAGAGACAGAACAAGGATGCGGTCAGATGGAGAGCAGGGATGTGAGGAAGTATCAAAGACAAAGTAAGAAAAGGGACATTTCTTTGCTCCTCTGATGCTCCAAATGTTTAAAAACGCAAAACTCACTCAAATACCAGCTACAGTTGACATTATATAATTCAGCTGACATTATAGTCCAATATTGGCATAAGGGTGAGATGGGTCGTGGTTGGGTATTCCAGCATGACAAGGCAACAAAAGATTGGCTCAAGAAGAAGAAAATCTATAGAACATCTGTGGAGGGAGCAGAAGGTTGGAGTTGCCAAACATCAGCCACGAAACATGAATGACTTGGAGAGGATCTGCGAGGAGGAGGGGGCCAAAACCACCCTGAGATGTGTGCAAACCTTGTGGCCAACTACAAGAACCGGCTGAGCTCTGTGATTGCCAACAAAGGTTTTGCCACCAAGTACTGGAGCACCTTTTTCTAAGGGATCAAATACTTATTTCCTTCATGGAACTGCAAATGAATTTATAACTCTTTTTTTCTGGATTTTTTGTCCTTGTTGTCTCTCAGTGTTCAAATAAAGTTACCATTGAAATTATAGATGATCCTTTCTTTGTTAGTGGGCATCTTACTAAATCAGCTGGGGTTCAAATACTTTTTCTCTCACTGTATATTTCGACACATCACAGAAAAAAGTGTGAGCAAATTATGTTTGGGATAAAACGTTCTTTTAAAAAAATATTACTTTTTAATAGCAAACCCCAACATTAGTGCACTCTCACCCTGATGTCACAGAGCTCCGCACCAGTCCTGTCAGCATACAACACAACTCGAGGGTGGGCAGAGAACTCGCACCATCGCCATGACGACTTGGCATCAGAGTACAGGTTGCTGTCATCTTCACGAACCTTCTGTATCCTGACAGGGCAGGCAAAAAAAGATAACTCAGCTCAGTGCAAGGCCACGAACAGTACCACAAGTCATTTCCTCACCCTTTCCCAACAGTCCACAGGTTTGCTGTCCCACCTTCACTCACCACCAGAACTTCACCTAAAACGTGCGGACTGATGACACGACAAAGGTTACAGAGCCGTCCTGGCTGGCGTCATGATGGCGGCTTACCTGACGCTGATACAGGTTGCAGCCTCTTTAGTCTTCACAACTTGCAGCAGTCGCGGTTTGTCTCTCTCGCTGCATCTCCAGACCCCACACAGGTAATCAGACCTCACTGCCACGCAGCCTGCAGACCCAAACAGATCAAAAAGCCTATAAAGTCACAGCCCCCGCCCAGGACATGATTTATATTCCTTACAATTGTTGAACAGAGATGCCGAGCTTATTTGTCTGATAGGACCTTTCAGTTGGAAGCTGATTGGTTTGCTGGTACAGGAGTTGACAGAGAAACATTTGTCTCTGTGGCGCTGCAGCTCCACCGTGTGGAAGTCTGATGTACTGCGTCAAAGATCGCAAACAACAGCATTCCTGAGCAGCATGTTGGGAGAACGTGGAAATTGCAGCAAAGTTTCAGTATGAGGTGGAAAGGAGGGGAGATACCATCAGGGTTTTTGATTCCAATCACATGGTTTCACTGTAAATTTGGCAATCTATTTTTTCCCAAGAATTTCTGACTGCACCAATGCTTTTGGCTATATCATCTGAAAAAGGGGATTATAATATCTTCATTTAGGCCAAAACATGTTCGATTAGTTTGTCACGTGCAATGTACGATAACGGAAACTGTATGCAAGATTTTTTCCCAACATTTGCGTTGAAAACCAAACGGAACCATACCACCGCAGATAAGTGAACAGTGAAGGTAGGATACGGAGGCGGTCCAGTCCTAGGTTTCCAGGGTAGATGAGGCAGCCTCGCTCATTGTCTGGGCTGTGAGAAAAGGCTATGAATTCGAGAGCGCCCCCTGTGGCTGCTTCGGAAAATAGCATGCTGTCCCTCTGCCAGGTCAGCTCCTCGTACAACAGAGAGCCCAGCAGCTCGGGCGGCACATCTGGCACGACGTCTGACAGCAGGGCACTGTACGCCTGCACTGACCTGATGGAACACGTCCTGTGGCATCTGAAAGGGCGACGTCATTCAACAGTCAAGCGCTTTTGGTCTGATCCCGAATGAGTCTGCGTGTTTAAACACTCACATTGGCAAATCCAGCTTGTCGACGAAGCGTATAATTTTGCGTGGGAGGCCGGCACGTTGACGCTGGAAAACACACAACACAACATGGGGTGTATCTTCCTCCCTCCAAAATTATGCACATTCAGCTTTCTTAACCTCACTTAAGCGCTGGATTGAGCTCAGTAGGTTCTTTGGAGTGACACTGGGATGTAGGCGCCCCCAGGACACCGAACCAAATAAGCGGTTGCCGACAGAAGCAAAGATTTCTGGCACAAGGAGAAGGTGTAATAAAGAATTTCTGTTGGCATCGGTTTCCTCCATGCTTTTATTTACATTCTTTTGTTTTCATGAAATTTTAGACCCACTGTGGTCATTTTGGTAACAGAAATTCTTTATTGCAATGAATTGGTTCAAGACCCTGTGATAAGCGAATTCCCACAAAGTAGGACTCCTTATTAATGGGAGTTTGTTCGTAGAGCACAGAAAGACCAATCCACCCTCTAAAAACAGTTTAGAACACTATTAGAGCCCTCTAGACGAAAATAACAGCCCTATTGTTACTTTTACAGCCTGCCAATGTAGTAGAAAAGGGGAAAATAGGCCATTTAAAGACAAGTTATCGCGTGTGTGGTAAATGTGTCCCTAGGGGGGTTGGGTGGGGTGCCGACAAGTAGTGACATCGGCGGCGCAGGATGTTGAGCTTGGCGTGGCTTATGGTTGCAAAAGTAGCCCGTGTTCGGTATTGTTTTGCGATCATTCAAACCTGCAGTATAAGCCTGTCGTTGCGGCAATCAAGTCTGGTGTTTGTGTGTCTCGCCGAACATTACAGTAAGATTACGGACACCAAGTGGTCAGTGCAGAAAACTACATTTTATTATGTCTTTAAATGAGTCTTCTGAGTGTCTTATATTTGTATTTTACTTCATTTTTAATGATTAGTATGATTTTTTAAGTATGATTTCTGCTTGAAGCTGCTTAGATTAGGCACACAAAACTACAGAACATTTGCTTCAATGTGTACTTTTTTGTAGTAATAAAAGGTCGCATTCACCCCCGGAACAGCATGACTTATTCGTTTATAGATCAAATTTGAAGCGTGAAGTGGCGAAGGATTAGTGTGTATGTCTGACAATACAGTTTTCAAACCTCATCCTAGGTGACTAGCCTTTTTTTTTTAATTGATGCAAATAAATGTTCTTTTTCTATCCGAGTAGCTTCAAATCCAAATAAGGTGACGACAAGACTTACCACTTTCTGTACTTTCCTGAAATAGCTATGGTTCCCCAGAATGTCACCCATGCAACTGAAAGCATCTCGGCAATGATCAACGAAGAAGTTCTGTACCTTCACAAAAAAATGAGCTTTTAAGAAAGTGCTCATGAAGAAAGATGCTGGCGCCAAGAACTGGAGCTGGATGTAGCGGTACACTCACATGTTCATTGAAGTTCATCGGATCGGGAGGAGCTGAATACCCAAGGAAAGCTGAAAGTTTAACACAAAAGAAATACACATATATTTATTAAAAAGGGCCTGTATGCAGCTGCCTTCAAATTCTTTTTTCTAAAACCAAATAATAGACTGCCTGGCCAAAAAAAAGGCGATACAATAATATTGGTTGGAGCGCCTTTAGCTTTAATGATGGCTCGCATTGGCTGTGGCGTTGGTTCAATAAGCTTCTGCAATGGCACAGGATTCATTTTCCACCAAGATCTTGCACTGATGATGGTAGAGTCCGACCGCCCCGCAAAGCCTTCTCCAGCACATGCCAAAAAATCTCAATGGGGTTAAATGATGATGTCTCGTGCTCCCCGAACCACTTTCTCTACCTGAGCTCGATGGATCCTGGCATTGCCCTCTTGGAATACGCCCGTGCCATCAGGGAAGAAAACATTCATGCATTCATTAAATAACCTGCTCATTCCGTATACTCAGGTAGTCATCTGACGTCATTCTCGGAGCATAGTGTTGCTGAACCTAGACCTGACCAACTGCAGCAACCGCCTACCTATTTGCTTAGTTTTTTTGGCCAGGCAGTGTAGGAACTCGACCATGTTACCAATAGTGACTTAAAAGATTGCACAAACATGTCTTAGTCACCAACACAAATTCAATGGCATAGAAACTGTCGTAATGTTTTGTTCTGCACGCACAAAATAACTGCCGTCGTCACTCAAAATACACAAACACATGTCAGGCATTGTGCCGTTATGATAAGATACGCTACACATTCAATGACAGCTAACGTTAGTAGTTAGACAAATGGCTATAGGTAGCTGACAAACATAACAAATGTGTGTGTTACAGCCGGAAGAGGGTGGGATCTCCCAACAGAAGAGCAGTTTCAGTGGCAGATTACTATCACAGCCCTGCTCCACTGACGGACTGAGAATATCATCCTCCCCCACACCAGGCGGCTTTTCAATACAACAGAGGAGGAATAAACACACGACTGAATTTTGTTTTTTAATCCTAATTATGTATTATTGCACTAGAAATTGTTGTGTTCCCAATCAATTTATTCTTATTCTATGTCCTTATCTCTCCTGCCTTGCCGGGTTGTTTTATGCTGTGATGAAGTGTTTACGTTTATTAGGACATTTTTGCAGCGCTACTGGAAATACAAATTTCTCTTGAAGATGAATAAAGTATCTATATACACATGCAAGGAGGAGTCCCCTGCCTTCGTGGCCAAAGCTCAACAATAACCCAGCATGTTGCTATTTTCGTCATTTCCTCAGCTTTTTCAATGTGTTTCAGGTTCAGTTGCTGACATAGTCAATAAATCCATGCAAATCGAACGCAAAATCGATTAAATGTGGCAAACATGCGCGACTGACAAACTATGACAGCCCGAAATGGCGGTTAGTGTGTGCAGTGTGGTCTTATTTACGTCAGATTTACTTGCAGAATACAGTCCTACCTCAGTTTCGTACGCCCCAATTTATGTCAAAATGTGAGTCCACGAGTGTCCAAATAAGCGTTGCCGACTTACTGTATCCAATATCAACTGAATAAGTTTTCATCTGATGTGCAAGTGATGCACACCTTTGAAAACAGTAAATGAGGGGGTGGTATGAAACACCAATTTTATCATGTAAAAATATATATATCAGAAATATAGAAACTTGGTGGATTATTCTGGAGTCTTTCCATTGACTTTGTTATCTAAAAAGGTGACATTTATCATACAACTGTCGAGGAGCGATCACGTAAGACACAAACACTCATTCTCTCCACTGTGGGAGAGGTAAAAGGCAGCTGTCAGTTGCTCACATGTTTTGGGCTTGAAGAGTGGAATTGGTACCGCCTCCGTTTGACACCATATCTCCCCTCTAACCTGATGCCTGGATGTAAAGGTCCAGTTGCTGTGAGGTCCAGATCCGCCCTGAAAGCATAATAGCAAAAAGTAGACATTTACGTTAAGGCAATCACAAAATTAGGCACAGGTCGTGGAATTTCGGTTCGGTTCATTTTCAGTACAAAACAAGGCACACAAAAAAAAACATCTTCAAATGCTTTCATTAAAATATATATATATATACATATACACACACATATATATATATATATACATATACACACACACATATATA
>QODF01000222.1:549290-565688 GCA_024372805.1 Oostethus manadensis
AAAAAGAATAAAATAAACTGCTGCATTTAAAATAAAATGATAAATGAACAGGTTGAAACTGGAAACTGACTACTCAGGTTATGCTACTAGCTAAGCTACTAATAGCTACTACCGCCCCCCCCCCGGTCAGTCAGTAGTGTCCGTCACTTAGACGAGTCCGGGCGGAAACTCGACCACGACTTTTGTTCCGCGCGGAGCGCTTAGACCACTCCAGTAATACATTTAATGGGGAAAAACGGCATCAAATATAACCGAAACGGCACGGAAGTGGACCGAGCCGAACAAGCAAAACTGAAACGGTTCAACACACCCATGTGAACGGTTACACCCCTCGTCTCAACACACTTGTAGGACGCCGCGCATGCACGCCGTACACATGTCCCAGTGTCAGCTACTACCCGTGGACTACTTGAACACAGTCGTTGTTAGGGTTTCAACAACGGAATCCACCAACCTGAAGTCTGACACGATCGTAGCTGCCCCATTGTCCGACAGTGTTTCTCAACGCCAAGTCCGGTGGTCCACAGTTGTAGAAGGAAGGGAAAAGCTGCCGGGGGAACTTGTAATCCATTTTGGTCGAAATCCCTCGCTGCCTCACAGAACAAGTCTGGACATGCCCTCAGCAGGCTGTCTTTCCTTCGAACTGTCAAGACACGTCTTCCGTCGTACGCGAATCCTCCCGACCCGAAGGTAACGATATTGCCCCAACTCCACGACGCGTGGTTAGCACGTGTGCAAACCTGCCCAAAAGCGTTTGCCACCACTTCCGGTTTGAATGATGGGTTGCAATACAGGCGCATACTGCCACCTACCGTACTGGAGCCCATAGCACTCATTTATGTTACTTCCGGTTTGAATGATGGGTTGCAATACAGGCGCATACTGCCACCTACCGTACTGGAGCCCATAGCACTTCTTTACGTTACTGCACTTCCGTATGGAATCACAGGAGTGCCAAAATTCTCTTTATACTTTCACATGTAGTTGCTCTTATTTGTTTTTGCTTTTAACCATTTCAATATGCCTTGCATTCCTGTATTTCGGTAATTTTTGCAACAATTGCATGTATTAAAAGGAATTCCTTTTATTTGTATTGTATGTACAGTGGTTTTTAAGCAAAACCAACCAAAGCACATATTTCTGTTTAATTTGTAATTTCTCAAAAGAGAATGTTTCTTAAAAGCAAATGAATAAAGAAGGCCTTGTTGTTGAAATAACTTTATTAAGCAGTAAATGTTCCATACATATACCAAGAGGACAAAAACGTTTCAGGGAAGCACAACCACGCAGGTATTCACAATAAATAAACGGGGGGGTCTGTGCTTAAAACGGCAGTTGATTTAAAGTACGGATCAAAAAGTCTGTAAAACTGGAGACGTGGGTGATTTTTCACCTAACCGTAACAAAAAAAAGGGAGAAGGATTTGCAACTCTCTTCTCGGCATTTAAGATACAGCTGCTGGGGGATTGGAGAAGATTCCTTTTCTAGCAAACTTTCCTTCCTCGAGTTTAGAAAAATGTCATAACGCAAAAAACCCAAACAAAAAAGGCTTCACTTTGGACAGTCAGAGGAGACGCGGCCATTAGGGGTTCACACTCGAAGTCCTGCACTCCCGGTGAGAAAAACCGGCGCGAAATGTGAAAGAAGAAAACACCTGCAAGGCTTCAAGCCGGGAAAACCTCCGTGAAATTTCAACACGGCTGGAAGCCACAGATCCTCAGGTTTACGTCGCCGATTATGAGGCCAAACGCTGCTCTGTCGCTCGAGAACTTGTTACAGCACGCCGGCAAAAGAACACGCGCAAGAACGACATCGCTTTTTAGTTGTATTCCGGGACCTTCGGCGGTGCGGCACAGAAAAGGAAAGCCCTGACCCCGGGACATGAGCTTTACTGTTGCCACTGTCCGCCAGGATGAGGAGGGGTCATGGATTCTGTGCACTGCAACAAGGTCATTCTTGCATTTACGCCGGTTATTGCTTTTTCTACGCCTTTGTGTGTTCCGTGTGCAGCGCGAGTGTTTGACGCTCACTTGTAAAAACACACAAGACTGCGATGCAAATACAAAAAACACTCGGAGAAGTTTGACCGACTGTAGAAGCTAAAAGACCTCCTTCGAGTTTGATGGGACGACTGTAGACCCTTTTCTGTAATAAACTGGCTTACTGGTAAAAGTTAGAAAGTGTGGTGCTCAGTGTTGAATATACAATATGGAGGAAGCGTGAAGGAGCAAGAACATATCTCCGGCATAGAACTGGTCTTCAAGTGTGCCACGTCAACAAAGCGACAACATACATCAGCAAGGTCTCCTACGCAACCTCCACAGCGTCGACGATGGTCTCCTCCCCGTTCAGGCTCTTCCCGACGGCCTCTTCGCGCGGGTCGGGCGCCGAAGGAGGCTGCGAAGACGACGCGGAGGCCGCAGTTTGTTCACCGCCGCCTGCCTGCACCGCCACATCTATCTCCTCAGTGGCGCTTTTAGTGGCCGCTCCCTCCTTCTCGGCTTGCTGGTTCTTGCTTCCTACCAGCTGCCGAATGAGCGACCGCGGAGATCCTCCGTCTTGCGGGACGTCCTCCGCCACGCAGGTGACGTGACTCACCTCCTCCCGCACGCCGTCCTCAGTGGAGACCGCCCCATTGGCGGCGTTGCCGTGGGCGTCGTCCGGTAGCACCACCTCCACCACGGGATTGATCAGATCCCTGATTTCCTCCACACTATCAGGAGACTTGGGCTCCTTGCGCAGGTCCGGATCGGCTTCTTCTTCCTTCTTGGATTCAGCAGAGTCCTCTTCCGGGATGAGCTCCACCCCTGGGACTTCCAAACACGACTCATATGGCAGCGGTATCCCTTCCAGCTGGATCATGGACACCACCTGCTTGCGTCTTGCGCCAGAACCGCCATCCTCGCTACCGCTGTTGGACCCCTCGGAGTCCTCGCTACCAAACTTGGCGGCCCAGTCCACCGGGGAATTTTCGCCAAGCAGGTGCAGGTTGGGGTCACTGTTGGTCATCACAATGCTGTCCCGGTAGAGGTTGTGCCTCCTCTGGACGGCGGCCTCCTTCACGGCTACAAAGACACAAAAGTCATGTGGGGATTCCGCCGCGTACGCCTCAATGCCTCCTGAACCTCACCCATCATTATGTCCTTGGTAACCGACTGCAGCACCGCCTCTTCAAACATGTTCTCCACAAGCAGGAAGCGGGAGAAATCCTCAAAGATGAGCTCCTGAAAACGCGGCAGCTCCTGGGGAGGGCAGAGAAAAGGACATTCGGTTCACCGGCTGCTTGGACTGGCCTTTTGTTGTGGCCACGCGGTCGACCCCGGCGAGGGGGGAGGGCTCGCGGACAAACGTAAACAAATCGGTCTACAATATTTGGGGAAAAGTGCCGTTTTGAGCGCAAACAAGCGTCGCGTTGGGCCGCACGCGTTCTCCGTCCTCTCCTCGCCCGGTGGATGTCATCCGCACCCACGCCGGGGGAAAACAGTAATGCGAAGTACAATATGCATCTATCGCTGTGCATCTGACTGAACAAGCGGCTAATTTGTCATTGGCATGATCCGTTTCGGCGTACTATTCCGGGATAAAGCATCTCCATCCGGTACCGCTATATGGGTGCTGAGACGCTGGTCAGGATGGAAGAAACACAGCAGTACCAAAGCGCTGGTGGAGCCACAGTGATTGCGGTTTGTTTTGGTCTATTGCGCTCCCTTCCACAAGGGGGAGACAAAAACCTCACCTTTCCTTCCCATTCAAGTCTGACAGCACTTTTTTTTTTCATTGCTCTGCTTTCTAAAAAAAGCAGAGCAATGAAAAAAAAATTATATTGGGATTTTTATTATAACTTATTAGACTGTGGTTTTTATATTTATATTTTTAAACGGAAATATATCTGCGGTATATTAAGTAAATACTTCAGAAAGGAAAAAGGTCACCTAATCTGTCTCGGTAAATGTATACGTTTGTTTTTAAAGTTGTATTGTTTTTTTAAATAGTCAAACCCAAATGAGAAGGATTGTTAATGAACATAATTAGTGCTTCATTTGCAATATGTAAAACTGTACGCTAAAAATGATAATACGCTTTCAACGCAACACCGCCCACGGTGCAAATGAGTTTGACGGCGCGGTTTAGCGCGTACCCTTGCGCTATTTCAGCTGCGCAACGAGCCGTGCATGGAGTTCCTTTCCGGACGCATTTCGGTACAAAGCTGCATGTTGTGTTCAGTTGAGTTTGTTTGATGCTCGGAAAGGTTCAAATGTGACAAACGTACACAAAAACCAGACACCAGGGAAGCGCCGAACACTTTTTACACACCCGGCGGTCTCATCGTGTGCCCGCGAGGAAATGAATCGGGCGCTACTCACGGGTTTGCAGGATGGGGAGAGCTGCTGCAGCATGTAAGGGATTAGGATCTGCAGCAGAGCCTCGCGGAAAAATTTCTTGCGCACCGTGCTGCTGTCATAATCATATTTCTGGAACAGAAGAAGAGATTGCCGACACCTCGTCACCACCAAAAAAAGGATCGGTATAATGTGTATTTACGGTTTACCTTGACAACTCTGTCCTGGCACCCCTGGATGGTTTTGCACAAGTCGTTGTCCCCCTGAGCAGTCAAGGACTGCTGCAGCAGCTGCTCAAAGGTGTGCACCGCATTGTCCATTTGCTGCTCAAAACACACAAAACCATACGTAAAAGTAGGCGTGGCACGGTAGGGTCGGGCAGATCAATCCATATCTCGATACCAATCTGATGGATATCCGTGTGTTTTTGTTTGTTTTGCACGGCTAACTTTATTTAGCCTAAACCATTATATGTGATTTAAAAAAAACGATTGTATCATTTACTTGATGCTACCTTGTTTTAGTTTTTTCTTCGTTTTATGCGGGGGAACAATCGGACTATTTAGTTCGATTGCTTAAGACCGTTTTAAGACTTTTTATACGGCGATAAAAAGGTGTAGTTAAAGGTGTAGCTAATCAAGCCGATGGCGCAAACTGTAGACATCAAATTGCCGTTCGCAATGAACACACAATGAAGCTGCGCCACATCCCCAACTGGAAGTCAGCCGGCATGCCTTGCGGGTTTATACGTCGCTAGAAAACGGCAAGCTTTGCATGTCTGTTCGTGTCTTTTGCGGTTAACTGGCAGACCGGCTGGAATATTTCATAGTAGAGCATCGAAAACCGGTATAAACATTATTAGAGCCCTGTAGACGTGAAATAACACCCCTATAGTCACCCTTAAACTGCTATTACTTCAGATGGCAGCCATGAGAAGCATAATAAGACATAACGGCTCACACCTTGGCACTGGAAAAGTTCCTTGTCGTTGTAGCATCTCCAACTGGATAGCCGGTCTGGCCGCTACACATACACGAAGACCCCGAGAGCACAGCTAGCTTTGTTCCCAGCGTATTGCGCAACTCTGACGCGCGGGTTACGGGATCTCTGAGGTGACACACGCGACGGCCGCCGCTTTTAGCATCGCAAGCTAACCAGTGGGTAGCCAGCGGGTTTACTCCCAGCCACACCAGCGCTACTTGGTGAGCTTCCGCTGGAATGAAACGCTGCAACCTCTCACCTCTCTCATGAGGATCTGAGCCCGGCTGACAAACACAGAGGGGCTGGATACGTCGAACCTTTGCTGCAGCCCCTCCAGGTTGAGCTCCTCCACCTTCTCATAGCAACTCTGCATTTTGACCGGGTGGAAGGCGAGCATGGAGAGCCTTTCCATGTGCTGGGGGGGAGAAAAGGCCACATGACGGCGTGCAAGGTAACACCACAAATGAGCAAAACGTGACCAACCTCGCCCAGTTTCTCTTTGCCTCCTCCGTTTAACAAGTTCTTGCTGATCTCCACCACCTCCCTGAAGAAAACCTCTCGGACCTCCGCAAAACCTCGGCTGGTGGGCTCCATCAGGGCCTCCAAGATGGAGCTGATATAAGTTTGGACGCTCCTCTTCAGGAGAGACTCTGCTTTGGGCATCACCAAGGCTGCCCAGAGAGACGCCGTATAAAGGAAAGGAGAAAGATCTAAACATAACGCAAAAGCATCTTTTCGGCGCCATTTTGAGATGATGCTGATGAAGATGATACAGAGGAGCCCTCGGATCAGCTGATCCGTGTCGACACCAACCGGATACGATCCATCTGCTGCCATGCTTCACGGTCACCGTGTGCGTTTTTATGCAGTTGACTGGAAACCAAGCGGCTGTTGTACTTTCCTTTCACGCTGCTTAGTGATGAAGGTAGCAATTCTACGCGGCGTTCGCACAAACGGGACTGACTTCTCATGAAAATTTTGTTCACGCATGTTGACGTCTGGTCCAGTTGAAAAAAATGGGAATATTTTTGTAGTTGAGAGCATAGAAAAACTGTTCAGGACCTTTTAAAAGGGGTTTACCGTTACTAGAGAGTTGTAAACATAAAATAACACCCCTATAATATGCATGATAACCAATAAGGACATTTATCAGTCGATTGATATACAGCAGCAGCCAGTCCGGATCAATCCAGCATACATACGCACCGAAAATACGTAATTTCCATCACATTAGGCACCACGTATATGCAGGCTAAGGGGTAAGTGACACAAGAGACTTTAACCCTAGCAATCTAACTAGTTAGCCGTCAACTTACTTGTTGTAAACTAATAAATAGGTTTGAAACTACACCAAGGGAGCCACGATTCCAATCACGACTTCCCACACTGTAAAAATACCGAAATATTGTATGCTTCATACCAGCATTTCTTTGCAAAATCTTTGGAAAAAGTCCACAAAATGTGTGCACAAACGTCAAGCGACAAACAAACGCAAGCAGATAAAGTGTGTACTGTACCTGCTCCTTGGCAGAGGTAATCAGGCTGAGCACTTACTGGTACCGTTCATGTCTTCTTAGTGGTGATGCATGCTCTTATTTGTTTACATTTTATGTTTGTTTTTTACATTGAACTGTCGTTTGTGCACACCTGGAGGTAAGACGAGCAAAGTCCTAGCCAAATAGCACGACAACACTAAAATTAACAACACACAAAAATAGCGGCGGCCCGTGTCTGGCAAATTGTTTACCTTCTTTAAACAGTGATAGGAACAAGCCTCGGGCACCTGTTGGATTTGGCTGATGAGGTTTAAGGTGTTGAAGCTCAAATGTTCTTTGTTTTTTTGGTGGAATTGGCACACGAAACGTCTTCCACTGAGGCGGTGCAGAAACCCCCCCGCTTGATCGCCACCATGTGTGTTTGCAAGCGAGTTTGTGAGAAAAGGAGCGCTTGATTTTCTCATCCTAACCCACCTTCCTCAGAACACCGGCACTCTCGCCGCAATAGAATGTTTTTCTTTGAAATTATCGGTTATCTGAGCTATTTACAGTATCGGTATGACGTAATAATGCCCCATCGGCAGACCTTCTCTTCTTGCACCCCAACTTTTTATGACCAATCGCACTCCTCTGATCGCTCGTCCATCCCCACCCGGCCCTCTGGTTGAGACCTGGTGTGCAAGGCACTTACTGGGAATACATTCGACAAACATGGAGTTGAATAGAATTGGAGGTGCGTGTGGTCGTTTGAGAGAGCTTTGTTTGCGGTGGTTAAGGTTACCTCGAATCTTGCTGCTGACATGCTCTTTAGAGGCGATGACTTGGTCCATGTTGGTTCTCAGCATCGCGTCCAGTTGACTTTTCTGAGACTCGCAGCCTTCAAGCAGCGCATCATATTGACTGCTGGTCTGTTCCAAAACCTGCCTGTAAACGGCGTCCGATATCTAGGAAAAGCAAAGCGTTACCCTCGCCATTCCTGCGCGGCATCAAACGTCGTGTGTGGCTGGAGTCTCATTAGAACTCACAAACATCCAGTTCCTCTGTCTCTGCTGCGTCTTCCCCTTCAGGCGAGGCCCAATCCCATTTCTCAGCTCGGGGTGGAGGGTCTCCATCACGAGGTTGGCCAGAATCTGGACACACACGCCGAAATGTCAAACAGTCATTCTTGGGGAAAAAAAACGTCATTCCTACCTTAACACATCGACAGCAGCGCTCACTTCCAACCCAGTAAGCACAGTATGCATCCAGAAAACAACTGGGAACCACTGCAATAGTGAGACACTCGCTCGTTTGTTCATAACGATAAACAACGCTGTGTCTGTCTCTTTTCTTCGTGTCGGAAAAGGATCAATTCGGAACGGCGCTGTTCGTTCGACGACGCGTTCAATCGCACCGGTAATTTGAGTGTCAACCAATCAAAGCACGGAAAGATGCTGACGGCACACAGACGGCGGACTCTGATTGGACAAAGATATCTCACGCACACGCACGCGCTCATGTACGCGTGCACGTGCTGACTCATCATTACAAAAGGTCCGATACAGCAGGAGTCTCGTTCCCGGTTCATGGAGCTTCATGGAGCTTCATGGAGCTTCATGGAGCTTCATGGAGCTTCATGGAGCACGACTAACAGAAACATGCTTACATTCTCATTCGGGGGAAGCGGGCCATTTCATTGATTCCGCGGTGACTCGGAAAACAAATTCCTAGGAGCCTTCAGGTTTTGCACAAGAGTAGAGCTGCAACGATGAATCGACGATTAATCGCTTATCCAATTAATTGACTATTTTGGTAACCGATTAATCGTTCCATTGAAAAATATAAATATCCTGATTTTAGCCACTCTGACGTAACTATTTTTTTTTTATTCCTTAGCGATCCATGAAAGGAGACATATGATCTTTTGTGCTTCAGGCAAAACAAGATACTTCACATACATCCCCTTTGACTTTGCAAAAGAGCTACCAACATTTTTGCCTCTTTTTGATCCACTGCAGAGATGTGTGCATAGAGCGTGTGTAAATCCCATACTTGTACATTTCTGCACTCTCTTACCCTGCGTACACGCAAAACCTACTGGTTGAACAGCAAAACCTACTGGTTGAACAGCAAAACCCACTGGTTGAAGAGCAAAACCCACTGGTTGAACAGCAAAACCTACTAGCTGAACAGCAGAACCTACTGGTTGAACAGCAAAACCTACTAGCTGAACAGCAGAACCTACTGGTTGAAGAGCAAAACCTACTGGTTGAAGAGCAAAACCTACTGGTTGAAGAGCAAAACCTACTGGTTGAAGAGCAAAACCTACTGGTTGAACAGCAAAACCTACTGGTTGAACAGCAGAACCTACTGGTTGAACAGCAAAACCTACTGGTTGAACAGCAGAACCTACTGGTTGAACAACAAAACCTACTGGTTGAACAGCAAAACCTACTGGTTGAACAGCAAAACTGTGGTAGAGTGTTTGTGACGTTTGGCAACTGATGGTTTATACTTTGCTACTTCCATTGCGGTGACAGACATCTTCCTCTTCGCTACGATTTCCGGAGGGAAAGCGCCCATTCATGCATTCTTAAAGGGATTACTCCAAGGAAGGGAAAATTTAAAATGTCTTTTAAAAAATCCAATTACTCGAAAAAACTCATCGATTATGAAAACGATCGGTAGTTGCAGCCCTACACAGGAGTAAGCGTTGACACGGCTGTGCACGGGTTGTAGTGTGCTGTACTTGTGATTGACGGTGCGGAATTATAAATCCTCCATTCATAGAGCACCAGAGATAGCGGGCAGGTTCCTGTGAAAGCGTCACCCTGCTCTAAACTCACTTGTTCACATTCTATCACAGGGCTGATTAAAATGTCAGTCAAACATTTCACACACAGGCCCAGTTCCATATAGAGTACATGTGTTGGACCCTGCAAGGAAGGCGGGGTACCTTTTTACCATCTACAAGGTAAGATGTACCTGGCCTTCTTCACAAGTCTTGCAAGACCCTGAGAGTGTCTGACCTGCGGGGGGGTTCCACACATCATATCCCAGGTGCCGTAGTGTCCTTTGGCTTGTCTGTGCAGTCTCACAGTGTCGGTGAAAGCCGGAGTCTGAACAGTGCAGTCCTCTGGCAGACCTGACGGGAAGAGGACGGGAACGTTAGCGAACACAAGAAGAGCAAACACAATAAAACCGTGCTTTTAGGTTAAGGGGTGGGCGGATTGAATGAAACAGGACAGATTCAATACCAAGGGGCAGTTTCGGTATCGGACCAATCCTAGCTCCAGGAAATTGATATTTTTCTGTTTCGCGTGTTTGTTTTCAGAAATGCACTCACAAAAAAAGGAGACATATAAACTTTTGACACCGAGTTGTGCAAAATGCACTGAAACAATAAACCACCGGACCCGTGCATTTCAGACTTCATCATCCCCAACTTTCTTATTTATATATATATATATATATATATATAAATAATATATTTGAAAATATGTGTCGTTCACGGCTCTCCTAGCCCAAAAGGTTCATATAAGGTCTTAGACACCCCTAAAACCACTTTTCTTCTAGTACTACCCATTATAACAATACATATACATAATAACAAATATTATAGACACACGTAATACCTCCTGCAGTGGCTATCATGTCATCAGTGCACCATAATGTGACACTACTGACACCTAGTGGCCAGTGTACGTATCAAACATGCCTTTGGTTCCATTTTCTGAACGCCTTATATTTGTATTTTAGTTCATTTTGCCATTTTTACGGCTAAATAAATATATACAATCTGCTGAAATATGCATTCTTTCATACTTGGTGTTTTATTTTGAAACTGGTACTGTATTGAACTGGCATGATCGATACCCAAATTTGCCCACCCCCGTTTTCGAACACTGACGTCGACTTGGCACAAATTTACAGCATCAACTTGGATAACAACAAAAAAAGAGCATATGACAGTCCAGAAAAGAAATCGAGCATCTTAGCAAAATCGCCACACAAGCAAAATGTGTCATGCCCAAAAGAGGAAGGTGTTTTTTTTGTTGTTGTTGGGCAGAATTCATTTGGTTGCTGTTGTTACACCCAATTGACAGGAAACCAGAAGCTGTTTTTTTTAGGAAGTGACTTACCGCCATGTGGTTGTGTGGATGTGATGAGATTTAATCTTTGTAGTAAAAGAAAAAAAAACACACACGGCACATTGCTGCCCCCCCGACACACACACACACACACACACACACAGGAGTGTAGTCAATCAGGAGTCGCCACAAAGTCAAGTGCACAAGCGGCTTTTGTTATGTTTTTAACACAAGATGGCCTCCCTGAAGCAAAGCTGGCCGGGAATCGAACCCGTGAAAAGCAGAAGTACGTACCGTTGCACCACAGGGGATTACCGTACTGTAGGAACAAGGACTGCTCATTTTTACTACCTTACCAATGTTCCTTTTTTGCCCATTCCACCCCATTACAGTAGATTTTTCACGCCGCAGGTCATCGAGACGCCAGAAAAATGGGCGTCGACGTTCTCCGATTTCATATCAACGTTTGCAATAAAGGTGGCTGTTTTGAATTAGATGGGAGTCATGATGGTGACGTACTGTACACTAAATATTTCTGCACGTTTTGACAACAACATTCCTTTCTGTCAAACTCCCAACACAACGCTGTGATTCCAGGTCAGTGACTCACAGGAGGCCGCCAAAGCCAGGAAGTGAGCAAGGAATTGTGGGAGGGCGAGGCCAGACAGGAAGCCGCCCCTCCCCGCTAACTTTGCAGTGATGGGTGAAGGAGGCCTGGGACTAAAGTGGCGCGGACGTCAGACGTGCTTGGCAGGTTTACGGTCTCCATGCCTCGTGCCGCACTGTACCTCCAGCTAATGAATCGGAGTCTGCCTTTCAGATGCACCAGCACTGGCAAGCGTGTCGGATGTTGCGCTACCAGTTGGCCCAGCCTAAAAACCATCCTAAGTGCCCTGCGACGCTCCCGTCGGCCGAAACCTCGCCACCCAGCGTACTGGGAATCCAAGCTTTTCCGCCTTCCCGCCAGTCTGAACTCGGGTGGCTAATGTGGGAAGATAAGCGCTTTCATTTAAGGACGTATGCACCTCAGCGGACCCGCAGATAGGCAGCCCTGCCCAGACATGTTCCAGTTCCAAGCTGGGAGTCCAAATATGCTGCAAGGAAAGAATGCCGATGTTTGTTATTTGTCTCGGTTAATCATTCCACAGTGCGGTGGAATCTGTCCATGCTGACTGGATCTCGGCCTTGCTAGACGTTCTTCCATGCAGAAAATCAATTGTGCCATTTCATCGTGGGCCCAACTTGCAAAGACACACATCCTGGCTCCCTCTGCCATGCCGTTTAACCACCGGGCCACGGTCCGCTGCAGTGTATATAAATAGAACATGTGGCAGCACTTACCACAGCCTCTTTTTCGAGGTATTCCCCTTTTTTCCAGGCTCACTGCACACTGGTTGCCGGGTTTCAGGCAACGTGCTCAGGCCTTCAAAGCAAGCGCTGTGCATGGTGCTTATCAGGGAAGCATATTTGGGTGTCAAGGCTTCAAGCTTTCGCGTACATGCCAAGTTTGACAAATGCAAACACTGCTCCTCCTTCCACAGACATGCTGGTTATTGGATCAGCTCTTCCACAGAACAGAATTTTTTGATGTACAATATTTAAACAATATATAAGCTAATTGTAGCTATTTTTTTTATTTAAAATATTTAAGGTACTGTAGCTATTTTTTTGATGTACAATATTTAGACAATATTTGAGCTAATTTTAGCTATTTTTATTTACAATAGTTAAGCTAACTGTAGCTATTTTGGGCCTAAATGAGGCATTTTCAAGCGTCCATCCATCCAATTTGTGAAACGGTTAAATCAGGGGAGTCCAACGTGCGGAGTCTCCAATAAAAAGTCATGACAAATATTCATTTATTCATGCTATTTGTCATTTTGTACTGTTTTCTGCATCTAAGACTAGTAGTAGTTCTCTGAAAAAAATGCTTTGATTGCTTGACCAACAAGGGACCACGGCAGGGACCACGGCAAGGTACCACGGCAAGGTACCACGGCACGGTACCACAGCAGGGACCACGGCAAGGGACCACGGCAGGGACCACGGCAGGGACCACGGCAGGGACCACGGCAAACGTGAACGGTTAGGCCAGCGCTGAATTGCCTTTTTTTTCAGCAGGATAACGGCTGCTCTTGTTTAACTCGCAGTGACAGGCTGAGCCCTCGTGTACTGTAAACTCCAGCTTCCTGGAGATGATGTCATTGTGTGAGTGAAATGATTAACCGGGCCGGGCCACGCAAAAGAGCAAAGGTTTTGGGAGACTTTGTATGTGATGTTCAGTAGGAGTGCTTATTTTTAACTCATAAAACTGGCGCTCGTTTTTGCCGGAAAATGGCTTTGATTGAGCTATTTTTGCTGATGCATGTGGGCCACAGCAACCGGTTGGTTCCGGAGAGCTGTACAATCTACAGAACTGTCCTTTTCATTGTGCCTGGGGGGGTTTCACAAAACTTGAAACTGCCCGCATCCTCCACTCATCAAAACCCTGGAGTGTCACAATTTGGAACGGTAAAGCCCGATCTGCTAAAAAACTGGGCTCACAACTTGAAAGCCCATAGTACTTTGGAATTGGGCCTGTCAGGTTCTGTTAGCTGTCGCGAGTCATGAGCTCTCAACCCGTACGGGTGATTTACTGGCATGTCGGAAATGTGGTTGGCCGTGGCAATGATCCGAACCACTTGAAGTTCTGACAGAATACCCTAATCTGAGCATAAGCCACAAGATTGGGCGGGTCCAGTCGCCGTGTAACGTTCATAAATCGGGACCACAATCCAACACGCTAAGTGAAGTAATGCGCCTCGAAGTCACCCGGATGAAGAAAAAACCCGCACCGCCACCGTGCAGACATGTCCGCCGTGTACCACGCCAGATATTGGAGTTCCAGTGAGAGATCCCCCTCGTTGTGCCCGGACTCCTCCTGTCACAGTCCGGGAGCTCACACGGGAAGGCCGCTCTGACCACTAGGGACCGTCAATCAATTTCTATTGCGTTGGAGAGTTAAAGTTAAAACACTCAGAACGCCAAACAATAGCGTCGGTCACGCTAGAGTCAAGAGTCAAGTCCGCAATGCTTTGGTCGCATTATTTGTAACACTCTGACGAGCTACTTTAAGAACCATATTCAATTCCACTGATTCATTCCATTCCGTTCTCTTCCGCTAATCCGGGTCCGGGTCGCAGGGGCAGCAGTCTCAGCAGGGAAGTCCAGACTTCCCGGTCTCCGGCCACCTCTTCCAGCTCCACCGGGAGGACACCGAGGCGTTCCCAGGCCAGCTGTGAGACATAGTCCCTCCAGCGTGTCCTAGGTCTTCCCGGGGACCTTCTCCCGGCTGGGCATGCCCCTAACACCTCAGGCGCCCGGGAGTTCCTCCCGGATGGCCGAGCTCCTCACCCTATCAACTAATTTGTAACAATTATTGTTGGAAAAAGTAAAAAGGATCGGTACCAGATTGGATCGGCAAGAACATTAAAAATCATCGGATCAGGACCTCCCTAGTTTCAGCCTTTCATCCACACAGAAAGGGCGTTGTGGGTGCCCTGAAACCTTTTTTGTATGTTTTTTTAAACCGCTTCCAAAATAGGAAAAAGTATCATATTTTTTGGACATTTTTTTCCTACATTTTGAACCCTGCAGCTAAAATAATATTTTTTTTACAACAGTGTACTAGAAAAAAAATCGTAATATTAGATTTATAGTCGTAAAAGAAACAAGAAAAAAAACGACAAGCTTTTACTTATAATGAGACAGCAAATCAGAGCAGCAACTTTACCTTGTTTAACGTTTAATGCTTAAAACACCATCGCTTCCCATAATGCACTAGGGTTTGGACACGTGCAGATGACGACGCTAGTTTTTAAAGCGCTTGAACACAAAATATTTTGTTGTTTTCGACATGAAGAGTGAAACTGTGTGTGACGGAGAAGTTCTTAAGTTCTAAGACGACTTCAGTGGTTTCAGCAAACAGGAAGAGGATTAATAAAAACAGACTTATGTTTGAGCCGTTTTACTGCCGTGTTACACTGTCTGGAAACAAGGTATATAAACAAACATTCTTCATTCCCTCTCTGCTTATGGCTTCTGTGCATACACCTTACCTAATTTCGCACCGTACGCGGCCGGTGCAGCTAATAGATGTCAAATACACCCCCAAAAAAAATTAATTAAAAAAAGTGGGTGCGGTTTATATCTGTAGTCCGAAAATCCGTTGCCGATGTAGACAACCCAGACCCCTACTTCCTGAAAGCGATGACGGCACCACCCTAGTCGTCAAGTGAGCGCTGCTGACACGCCAACATATCTAAATATTTACCTAGTATCTCCCGATGTTCTGTTTTGCCACCAGAAGACAATATAGTAAGTCAACAAAAGCACCACACCATCTGTGTGAAATGAGACTGCAAAATACCGTATGAACAAAAGAATCCAAACAAAAATATGCAGAAATGGATCAAAAATCACAACAAAACCCCAGAGGGTCCAAAACAATTCATAAATTCTTATGACTCTGGCGAAGTAAATGCAGTTTACTTTTGGTAGGTCGGTCCGATTCCTTTAGACCGTCCTCACGTGAGGTTTCCCGCCATGACTTGGAAGTCCATTGATCCACCACAAGCTTGCTTGCTTAGAAGCTTTTGTACATTATTGCACTAGAAGGGGACGGAGTGACGCCAGAAAAGGGTTCTGGTTTTCCTCAAAAGACCGCACAAGGCCGAGGTGAGACCGTGTTCAACCAAGACCAGAGCCATGAATGTCACCAATTCACCGGTGATGCAATTAACCTCTGCATGCCGCAGTAAAACACAACCTCAATCCCTGGCAACCTGTTCTTGAAGCATGGAATGTACAGCATAGACAAACTCGGCATGCCCAAACAGGTCGTGTTAAAAAGTAAAAGGCAAACAAAACTGGATTCAGGCAGGGGCTGGTTTTGCTTTATAGCCAACATGTAGGCCATACTTGTTCTTCTGACTGCTTTACACCCGGGGTCTGGTCCAGGCCCATTGCATGCACCTAATATCCTGTCCAGTTCTTTGGGGATGCTTTCAGACTATATCTTCTTTTCCTTTCGGTTTATCCCTTTACGGCTCGCCACAGCGAATCACTTCCCTCCATCTAACCCTCTTCTCTTGCGCCAACTACCTTCATGTCCTCTTTCACCACATCCATAGAGCATCCTTCTACCAGTATATTGACTCTCTCTCCTCTGGACATGTCATTCCTGATCCTGTCCATCCTGGTCACACCCGAAGAGAACCTCAGCATCTTCATCTCTGCTACCGCCAGCTCTGCCTCCTGTCTTTTCCTCAGCGGCACTGTCTCTAAACCAAACAACATGGCTGGTCTCACCGCAGCAAACCCACATCAGCGATTTTGAACGGCCTATCGGCTAAAAGGTTGCACACACGGAAAACACAAGAGGGCTTGAAGAATTTTGAGTGCTGCCGTACATGTTGGCTTGTGCTGTCAGCCGCAATAAACACACACGGAACAAATTGACGCAGTCCCAGC
>QODF01000222.1:571281-645987 GCA_024372805.1 Oostethus manadensis
AAAAGACAAGATTAGGGGAGAAAAAGACAAGATTAGGGGAGAAAAAGACAAGATAGATGGAAAGACAAGATTAGGAGGGGAAAAGACAAGATTAGGAGGGGAAAAGACAAGATTAGGGCAGAAAAAGACAAGATTAGGGCAGAAAAAGACAAGATTAGGGCAGAAAAAGACAAGATTAGGGGAGAAAAAGACAAGATTAGGGGAGAAAAAGACAAGATTAGGGGAGACAAGTTGAAGCATTCCAAGTGAGGTAAAAGAGCAAAAAAGTGCACCCACTGTTTTGCTCTCATAGAGGTCGATGCTGTAGCTGTTTGGCACTGACACAAAGCGATTTCTCCACTTGCGATTCTCCTCTAGGTACTGAAACAAACTCCCTGAAAAGATTGTTCGGCCAGCCAAAGGGTCCTGGAACAAAACGCAATCATACAAAACTTGTAATGCACTTCATCCAAAGCCAAATTGTTAAAGCATCATTTTTTCCAAGTATCTGCCTGGTCTGATGTTACAATAGCGTTGAAAAGGCCGCTTCAACACTAAATTAGGAACAAGGAGGAGGCACAAATAGCTGCAAAGACGAGTGCTGGCAGATCAAACCGAGGTTACAAATAAAAGTAACAAAAGTCAACGAGCAGAACAAAAACGTGGCGCTCATTCACGTGCCCGGAACAAATACATCAAATACGCAGCGTGTCAGAGGGACGTGCACAAACATGCAGAAGTCCTCGTGGGCTGTGAGGAGAGATGAGCTGACGCCATGAGTTTGTACAACAACAGCTCCGATCATGCGTGAAATGTGCTCCACTTCCCTCGTCCTGATTGAGAAGCGGACCTACAGCCATCATAATGTTTACACAAGAGGGCTTGCCATTGAGATATGCCTGGGAATGCAAATCACGACCTCATTCGGGCCCGACTTTCATACGGTACCGACACAAATCACTCGGCAGCCACTTTGAAGCGGAGACTTCTCAATAATTTAGTTCTTGGCGCTCGTTATGTAATCCCGTTTGATGCAGCAGCGCTTCTAAGAAAAAGCTCTACAAGATGATCCCTGAAACATTCACCCATGTCGGACCTCTGAGGCAAAGTGGATTTTATTAGATTATGGCTTGTGAACGCACATCAACGTGTATGCGACAAAGTATTTTAACAACAATATTGTTAAAACAATATTTTTAGCAACAAGACTGCATTCAGTGATTTACCGACTTTGGAGGTTTACATGGTAGAGCCCGTATTGAAATTAGATTTAGCATCAAGGTAGCGGAATTTAATCGGCCCGTATCTGAAATGTCCAACATAAGAACGCAGATTCAAGCAGTCCATTCCAGACTTCGCTTCAGCGGCACACAAACAGAGCCCACGCGATTGTTAAAGTCCAAAAAAGACGTTGCAGATAGTGTAAAACTTGTCATGCACGAGTTTACCTTGGGTGGCACAGAACCGGGGAAGGTTAATACGACCGACCTAATCTCGAGGTTGGATAGTGCAAAACTTGTCATGCACAAGTTTACCTTGGGTGACACGGAACCGGGGAAGGTTAATACGACCGACCTAATCTCGAGGTTCGATAGTGCAAAACTTGTCATGCACAAGTTTACCTTGGGTGACACGGAACCGGGGAAGGTTAATACGACCGACCTAATCTCGAGGTTCGATAGTGCAAAACTTGTCATGCACAAGTTTACCTTGGGTGACACGGAACCGGGGAAGGTTAATACGACCGACCTAATCTCGAGGTTCGATAGTGCAAAACTTGTCATGCACAAGTTTACCTTGGGTGACACGGAACCGGGGAAGGTTAATACGACCGACCTAATCTCGAGGTTCGATAGTGCAAAACTTGTCATGCACAAGTTTACCTTGGGTGACACGGAACCGGGGAAGGTTAATACGACCGACCTAATCTCGAGGTTGGATAGTGCAAAACTTGTCATGCACAAGTTTACCTTGGGTGGCACGGAACCAGGAAGGTTAATATGACCAACCTATTCCCTAGTTTTGAAGCTGTATCAGAGAAAAACAGCACGGGGAACTTTTTCGCAAGACCACGGCTGCCTCAAACCTCAACGCCATCAGAGACTCCCAAGGGACCGCTATAAGTCGTTAACTCGAACAAAAATAACAAGCCAGCCTCTGACGGCGAGTATGAGCAATGTGAGGTTTAACTGCATCATTGAGCACATGGACCCTCGCTATATTATGCCTAGCGGCCTCTACATTGGGGATAAAATTATACCTGACGTACACAAGGAAGTAAACGGGTCAGCTGCTATTGATCTTTCGTTTCAGTAATACGACTATGATCGGTATCAATATCAGAAGTGTAAAATTGCCCCGGGACACCCCTACGGATCAAGGGTTGATGATACATGTAGCATAAGTACAGTAACTGCACTCTTGCTGGTTTAGCCCTACAGTATAATTTGAAAGTGAAAAAATCCGTTTTGCAAGCGTTGCCTTTAATTAGCTCTGTGCACGCGCGCGCACGGGTGTGTGTGCACGCGCGCGCACGGGTGTGTGTGCACGCGTGCGTGATTAGGCGTACAAATGTGCTTTAAAAAAAAAAATACATGAAGTACAGTGGTTCAGATTGGCTGACACAAAAGCAGCTTAATTAGCAGGTTGCTAATATGGAGTCCACTTTCACACACTAAAACTTGCCTTTCTGTGCAGCAGCTGCGACTGCGGCCCACCTCCTCCCTCGATCTCGTAGCGGACGCTGTTGAAGAGAGCAACTGCGTACTGCTGTTCATACACGTCGCTGAACTGTCTCATCACATCCCGGGTCTTTCCTGCACGGGGACACAGAAGGACCAAATGAAATTGGACTGGAAGGATGCGGCCGCCACGGCCAACGGATTTGGAGTGTTAAAAACGCCGCCATTTATTACTACTTGAAACTTTTTTTTTTTGTGCATGTATTTTGTACTTTGCGGTTCCACTTTCTTGCCAGAGGCACAGGGCAACCTCAAAAATCCATATTTTAGAAGCAAAACTTATATAAATAAATGTAGACATAAATTACTACATAAACTACATAAATATGTAGTATAAAGTCGGCTAACCTGTACCTATGCATAGGAACAGACCCCTGGAAGTATTTGACACTTAGTTTTTCTGCTTGTGCAACAATGCAAGAAGAAATGGTACTATACACATTAGCAATAACCCGCACATCAACGCAGTCCCTCCCTTCTACGGCGGCACACGGGCCGAATGTGCAGAAACGCTCCAAACAGACGCCATCCTTACCAAAAACATAAAACTAATGCAAAGGCCAAATGCCCGAAGTTTGAGGAGAAATGCTCCAAGTGTCCGGAACAAAACCGAAGTTAGCCAGGCCAGTCCAAAGTCTCAGTCCAGTTCTGGCACCCTTAGTAGCCTGGCTAACTTCCATTCATGACTTAGCAGCGTTTCTCTTCATGCATGACTTTTAGGGGTTTGCGTGTGGTTTTGGCCTCTGCAGCATTTCTCTTTTGCACTTTTGATCCTGCAGTGTCCACGTGATTGCAGAAGTTTTAATTTGTAGTATTTTCCGGTTGCATGTGTGCTATGGTTTTGGGTCATTTTGGTGTTTGGAGCGTTTGGGGCCTCAGCAAGCTTCAGAAACATTTGGTAAAGACTCAAAGTAGCGCTGCAAATCCTATTTAAAGCTACAGACGCAATGTTAAATGGGTTGAAATAACAATTGGGAAACACAGGCCGTCGTTTTTGGGTGCCCTGCGATTGACTGGCGACCAGTCCAGGGTGTACCCCGCCTCTCGCCCAAAGCCAGCTGGGATAGGCTCCAGCGTACCTGCGACCCTAATGAGGATAAGCGGCATAGAAAATTAATAAATTTAAAAAAGGCCGTCGTTTTCCCAATTGACATGTTTCCCGGATGGACGCAAGGCTACGTCATGACCACGAAATTCTTCTGTCACCATCGGTGAGCCCTACATTATGTAGCAGCAGACCAAAACTTATGAACGTGCCCATGGAAAGATATAAGCTAGCAAGCCAGAAGGTACCCCTGATACCTCCAACAATTGCTCATTGCAGCACCTCCTTTTACTAATCGATGAATCCAAGTTTCCATTCTGGTCTCGTCAGCCTTTGACCCAGTTCTACTTCCCTCGACAGTCCGTCCAAGGAACCGCTGGAAGGGAAGTGTGTCTTTCCCACGTTCCGTTGGTGGAAAAAGAGTTAGACAACGTGTTGGCCCAGTCAGCAGCAGACCGTGTTGACGAGGATCCATTTAAGGAAGGGACGACGGGAAATAGGGAGGAAGGTCCGAAGTTGGAGGGCCGGAAGAATAATGCTGAGAAGGCAGGACTGAGTAGAAAACATGCGGAGGAGAAAACTAAAGAAAAGAATGTGCTGTCCTAGAAGGAGGCTCGGGGCAATTTGCCAAACATATAAAAATAGCTTTTCTGCCGAATGACTCCTGTGGTGATAGCTTGTTAAGTTCCAGCGGTCAAACTGAGATAGAAGGCATTGGAAGCTTCCATTGTGGTTACGGTCGGTCGGACTTCCACAGTCGATCCATCCCTTTTCTATACCGCTTGTCCTCATCGGGGTCACGGGTGAGCTGGAGCCTATCCCGGCCGACCTCGGACGAGAGGCGGAAAACGACCTGAGCGGCTTACCAGCCAATCACAGGGCACATACAAACTCCACCCAGAGATTTCAACTCCACTTTGAACTCAAGAATGTGTTTAAGCAAAACGGAGACAACAGTTCACTTAAGAGACATCATAAGTCACACTAGGGAGGACAACAAACAGACGGAGCTATCAGCTATGAGTATCCGTTGTTTGGGTCACCGTGTTCCCGCCATAAATCAGCAGGCCGGCCAAAATGGGAAGCAACACAGCTGAGCGTGTCCCCCAAATAAGCCGACCTGCAAAAGTGAAAGAAGCCCTGTGTGGAATCGAACGGTACAGAAGACGAACGAGGATGAGCCCTGAAGTCAGAACGTTACAGACTTGGGCCATTGTGCTCTCGACCAACGTTTGGCGCTTGGACAGGAACGACTAAATCATAAATGAAATGAATCCAACTTGCTCTGCCATCTTCTCTGACCAGGTGGGATTTGTGTTTACCTTCTGCCTCGGACGTGACAGTAGGTCTGCGTCGTTTTCGGGAAAGACATCGGCGGTTCTTCGTCCAACTCATGTCCCGGTCGGGCCAAAATCTGACTGTTTTGTAATTTCACACTTGATGCGCGGACAGGTCCTCCTGAGACCCTCAACACCAACCACCAAATACAGTAGTACTAATAAAGGGGGGAGCGGTAGTTTGGAGGGTCAATGACTTGCTCAACTCCCCAATTTAGGGGTTTCTCTCCATCAACCATCCATCCCTCTACTGTGTCTCTATCTCAACCCGACCGGGTTCTGGCTGGGGTTTCTTCCCTACGCCGATGTCGTCAAGCGCTTGCTCACGTGGTGTTCCGTTGGTTCTCCTCAGCAGTTCAAAAATAAAACACACGACCCGACTAAGAAGTTTGGGAACCACCGATGTAAATATTTTGCTTTCTCCGTAATTGGGTTTCACACCCACGTTCGACCCAAGACTGAACTGCCGAACCTGCCGGTTAAATCTAAAACACTTTGTGTGGTTCTGGGCCGTGGTCCCCAACTGCAAGGGCACCGGCGCCGCCATCGATGTAGTACGTGCCGTGTGTGTTGCGGGATCATGGGAGGAGATCATTCTGGGAGAATGTGCTTCAGCGGGGCAGGAGGAAGGAATCGCACCCTCCCCGCGAACAGGAACAGGCGTGCAGCACACACACGGAGTACATTTCCTGACTTTGCGTTCCTGTGTTCAGCAAAACGTCAAAGTAAGTAACGTCAGACATGTGACTGGTAGCTGGATAGTACAAAGGGTCCCGTAAGTCCGTTTCATTTTTGTACACATTTAGATGTGTAGTAGGGGCCCAAAGCGTGTGTGTTGAGGACGTCACTTGACGGGTTCATCCAGACTGCGTGCAAGAACAAACATGCCTCCTGTCTTCCCCCCCCCCATTCAGTTCACTCAGAACCTGCACGTTGTCTTACACAAAGGCGGCAAAACACAACACGGTGAAGATGCACTCATCCCACCCGAGTCACACACGCAGCTGCACTAGCATGCTATGCTAAACTAAAGTAACCCCGCTAGCTTCCATTCACACTCCCCAAAAGGTTTGGACATGTAGTATTCCACACTGGTCACTAGTTGTCAGTAATGTTTCTGTAATGCTGTGATGCCCCCCAATTTGAAATACTATGAAGAAACATATTGAATTTTCACAAATATCTATTTATTTATATGAATATTTAATATCTGCATTGTACAGACTGAACTTGAAACGGGAATAGAAGGCAGCCAAGCATACGCGCCTATTCAGGAGTAAATCCATACACGTCGGCAGGGCTGCACTAATACTACACTTTCCCTGTCTGGTGAAACACACAAGCACCAGACCCGATCACTGGGACTACAGGCTTTTCTTGCAGGTTTGGATTGCCTCCTAACAAGTCCCAGTAATCCCCAACAAAGATNTACCGTATTATTACCGTACCAAACCACTGAGCTAGACTACGAACAAAAGTGCCACTCCAGAAGATACATCAGTAGTACTAATAAAGGGGGGAGCGGTAGTTTGGAGGGTCAATGACTTGCTCAACTCCCCAATTTAGGGGTTTCTCTCCATCAACCATCCATCCCTCTACTGTGTCTCTATCTCAACCCGACCAGGTTCTGGCTGGGGTTTCTTCCCTACGCCGATGTCGTCAAGCGCTTGCTCACGTGGTGTTCCGTTGGTTCTCCTCAGCAGTTCAAAAATAAAACACACGACCCGACTAAGAAGTTTGGGAACCACCGATGTAAATATTTTGCTTTCTCCGTAATTGGGTTTCACACCCACGTTCGACCCAAGACTGAACTGCCGAACCTGCCGGTTAAATCTAAAACACTTTGTGTGGTTCTGGGCCGTGGTCCCCAACTGCAAGGGCACCGGCGCCGCCATCGATGTAGTACGTGCCGTGTGTGTTGCGGGATCATGGGAGGAGATCATTCTGGGAGAATGTGCTTCAGCGGGGCAGGAGGAAGGAATCGCACCCTCCCCGCGAACAGGAACAGGCGTGCAGCACACACACGGAGTACATTTCCTGACTTTGCGTTCCTGTGTTCAGCAAAACGTCAAAGTAAGTAACGTCAGACATGTGACTGGTAGCTGGATAGTACAAAGGGTCCCGTAAGTCCGTTTCATTTTTGTACACATTTAGATGTGTAGTAGGGGCCCAAAGCGTGTGTGTTGAGGACGTCACTTGACGGGTTCATCCAGACTGCGTGCAAGAACAAACATGCCTCCTGTCTTCCCCCCCCCCATTCAGTTCACTCAGAACCTGCACGTTGTCTTACACAAAGGCGGCAAAACACAACACGGTGAAGATGCACTCATCCCACCCGAGTCACACACGCAGCTGCACTAGCATGCTATGCTAAACTAAAGTAACCCCGCTAGCTTCCATTCACACTCCCCAAAAGGTTTGGACATGTAGTATTCCACACTGGTCACTAGTTGTCAGTAATGTTTCTGTAATGCTGTGATGCCCCCCAATTTGAAATACTATGAAGAAACATATTGAATTTTCACAAATATCTATTTATTTATATGAATATTTAATATCTGCATTGTACAGACTGAACTTGAAACGGGAATAGAAGGCAGCCAAGCATACGCGCCTATTCAGGAGTAAATCCATACACGTCGGCAGGGCTGCACTAATACTACACTTTCCCTGTCTGGTGAAACACACAAGCACCAGACCCGATCACTGGGACTACAGGCTTTTCTTGCAGGTTTGGATTGCCTCCTAACAAGTCCCAGTAATCCCCAACAAAGATCCCTAATGAAAAACAGGCTACTCAAGTCCGAACCCCTGACATCACCTCCCGTCCTCCCCCCACTCAGATCCCCTAACATCGGAGCACATGGAAGAACACACAAAAGAACGAGTCTTATTCGTTCGTGGGACCCTAGGATTTCCGCATTAACGGGATCACGGAATTGGCAAATAAAATCGGAATTAACTGTTAAACGTGGAATCTCGCGGAAATTGCCGCCATGTGAATGAAACGCAGTCATCGTGCGGAGAAGGAACTTCCCTGGGGGGAAGGATATACCCGGCGGACGGCTAAACTGTGGCGGAATCTCATTGAAAAAACGGCCCACTCCAATGTTGCCAAAAGTTGATCCAAAAATCACACACTACGCTGGTAAAAATACGTGTTTACATTAAACAAAAATCTAGAAGATTAAAAAGAAATAGGACACAGATTCCTACTTATGTCTACTATTTGGGGTAATAGGAGGGCAAAGGGGACTAAAGGGGTGTTCTTTCATGTTTCGAGGGCTCCAGTAATGTATTTAGAAATTTGTAAACAGGTTTTTTCCAACTATTCACCACAATAGGAAGGGATTACTGTAATGGTACTGTTGGAAAACACGGATCATCGCTCATCCCCAACAGCAGCATCAGAAGACACTCTTGATTTACGTGGATGTGCTTGTGACGGAGTCCCATCATCTGAAGCCAACAGCAGAAATCAGGCGCTTGGCTGAGGGGCCCGCGGGCCCCCAGGTAAACGCAATCAGCTCCTGTATTGTTTCCGTAACGATCCACTCGCACAAATGATTCCATCCAACTGAAGGGACAACGAGCCGCTCGAGTGACGTCATCAAGCAGATCAAGTCAGAGTCCAGGATGAAAGCTGAGTCGAGACGAGTGGAGCGACGAGGTGACGGAGTAACAAGATTAAGACCTCTCCGAGCTTTTGTTGCCAAGGTCAAGACGGAGCCTCCACAATCTGCAACTTTTTCAATCTGTGCTAATCAAAAAGGCGTGAGATTGTGTGTTTGTTTTTTTACAAAACCTCCTGACACAGAAGGTTTGGATGACACCAAACGCTGGTGGAGGTACCCCATTCGATTTGTATTATCCGTAAATTCATTAGTCTGGATAAAATATGCTGAAACCACATAGTTCCCTCCAGAACCAGTGGCATTAGGGGCAGCGCCCCGCCACATGTAGTCAATCGATGTATGTATTCATATCAGACATAGCGTATAGTTTATTAATACGTCCCGCCACATATGATTTTGTTGATCTATGGTGATAAAGTAAGTGTAAAATAAAAACTACCTTTGAAAAAATTTAAATGGAAAACAGAATAGAGGAATAACATCTGGTGGTATTTGGGAAAAATTATGTCCCAGGCTGCACTCCTACGAACCTCCTCTGCCAGAGAACAAGACAACGCGGCGCGACGGATCAGTGTTGCCAAACTGTCAGTAGTCACAACTCTCTGGATTCTGTTCTTCCACAAAAAGAGTGCCTAGCGACAAATATAGCCACTTTTTCTGGTCTCATTGCAGGTGTGTACACTTGCAAAAGCTGGTAGGCCCATCTACAATTTCTACTGCTGGGCCAGCGGGTGGCAGAAACCAACTGCGATGCCTCACTGGGCGAGCAGAATGGTCATCCCGGTGTCGCCTTCCTGTTTTTATATTAAGAGGAAACCTTCAATTCTGCCTGGCAACAAGAGGCCAAATTGCTGTTGGAGCATACATTTCTGAATACAAAAAAAAACACATCGGAGGGGAAGAAAGAGTACTGAAAAGAAAAAGATAAAATAGTCCAGAAAACCCGCAGAGTGGGCCAAAACAAAGAAAACTAAATGTCCAAAGTAAACTTGAAGCAAACGTCTACCACAACCCTGAAGCATCCTCCCTTCTCCCAAGTTGTTTGGGACCTTTTTACCGTTAGCCTCCCCTCCCGCAGAGACGAGTGCCACGCGTGAAGGGTGCTCCTCGGCTCCACTCAGCCTGCCGGGTTGGAATCGATCCCACCATGCAAAGCACAGTCCAGACGCTGAGAGCCGTCCGAGACTGAAATAGCAGCCACTACCAATTTCTGCAAACACGCTCCCCTTTGGGCAACCTACTTATTACGTCTGGGAAGAAGGCCCACGGCGGGCTGGGGAATTAGAGAAGTCAAACACGCCGATACAAAATGACACGGCGGAAAGGTGACGCTGGCTGAAGCAGGGGTGTCCAAAGTGTGGCCCCGGGGCGGTTTTGGGTCCACGGATTTGTTCATTGATTTTCACTCACCAAAAAAAAATAAAAAGCATTAAAAGGCATACGTTTGCAATAAAACCAAACAAAAAACCGTGTGGTACTTGAACACGCCATACGCCAGTGGATTATGACAGCACGGTTGCGGAGCTAGCCCGGGCCTCCGATGCATCCGTGCCAGCCTCCCTACTACCAATGAGTACACATGGGGGTTAGGCCTGGATTTGCATACTTTGCTTCCGTCCCCAGAGAACAATTGCAATCGAAGAGAGACATGCTTCCGTCCCCAAAAAACAATTGCAATCGAAGAGAGACATGCTTCCGTCCCCAGAGAACAATTGCAATCGAAGAGAGACATGCTTCCGTCCCCAGAGAACAATTGTAATCGAAGAGAGACGTGCTTCCGTCCCCAGAGAACAATTGTAATCGAAGAGAGACGGGGGTCCTGGGTGCGAATCTCATCCAAGGTTAAATTCCCACTCCTATTTTTCTCGGGAATGTTGACACGAAACCCGTGGAGGAGCAGGAGTATCAATTGCTTTTCCCATTTCCTGGTAGGCGTGGAACTCCCGCACGAGCGCTTTGGATCGGCACTTTGGGCCGGACGCATGCAAGCGGCGTCCTGCCTTTGGCCCACATCGGGCCCCGACATAAAGGCGCGTGTCTTCTTACCTGCGATCATCTCCCGCTTGCTTTCATCCAGGTGAGATGAAACGACGTCCCCCATGGCGGCAGCAGAGCCGCCGACGCTCGGGATCCGAAAGGGCTGCGCGTCGGGAGGAAGTGTCCCGATCCACCCAACAGCCGAGCAAGCGGGGGTTTCAGACGTTGAGATCCCCCCACCCCCGGCGCCGATGCGTGCCTGTGCTCGGCCTGCGTTCCTCGGCGACAACGCCCAGGCGGGGAAGACGCGCACGGCTCAGCGGCAGGGAGGCGGGCCACGCCTCGGGGAGGCCATCACTGGTCGGACGTGTTAGGGCGGCCCCGGCTTGGGTGTGTCTAGCAGCGCTTCTTTCCCTCTCCGCGCTTGCGTTTGACGCGACGAGAAGAAAAAGGCAACTCTATGACGCTCCCCTTTGGGACGTCACGCGTGGAATCCGCCGCACATTCCCGCTTTTCGCTTTCGCCGCGAAACACTTCCGCGGTCTTTCTTCGCTTTTTTCCTCCCCGTGCGGCTCCGTCGGAAGAGGCGCCGTGCTGCCCCCTGGCGGCGGCTCGCGTGTTGACACCTCTCCACGTCATAGCACAAAGCGGCTTCTCGTGTGGTGATCTTACTGGCAACACACAAGTACAGCCACAAATACCAACATAGCAGCCATGAGAGCAACATATCTTCAAATCAGTCATTCTATATATATATTTATGTATTTCGTGTGCATTTTTAGGCAAGCAGGGACATGAAAAATTGGGTGATTCAAGTGCTGAGAATGTTATTCTAATAACATGCGATTCCTCCTCAGTCATGTTTGACTTGACAAATAATATACATTGTGGAACTAAAATAATATTTCAGTGTAATATCAAGACTTTGTTCCCAAAATAATCTCTACATTGTTTTGTTTCTTCACATTGCGACACAAAAACCCCCAAAATAAACTCTGTTACTAAAATGACATTGTTTTTACTCATCATATTACAAGTTAATTCTCATAAAATTGGGACTTTTTGTCTCTTGACTTTCTGCTCGTAAAATGAAAGTAAATTTCTGGTGTTTTTTTTTTTTTTTTAAATATTTTCCATTTTTTTACTTTTCTCCTAACTATGATTTTATTCCTGTAACATTATGACTTTATTCTCCTAATATTATAACCTTTTCCACAACCTAATTTTCCAAAAATGACAACTTTTTTCTCCTAATATTTGGACTTTATTTTCAAAACATCACTGCTGATTTTTCCATTTTTGCTGTTCCCTTTTTTGTTGCATTGTACTTTTGGAACGTGCCGCGGGCTAATAAATCACTTGGACCGCACTTTGAACACCCCTGCTGTAAAGCAAGATATATATTTAAAGAAGAAATAAATCAACATTATGGCTGTATAGGGTGTCATGCCTAATAATGGTAAAAAAACACACATTTAAACGGTTGCAAACAAGTTTGCTACTCTTAACGACAAAACGTCTGATCTACAGCATAAACAAGGAATACTACTTTGCGTACAAAATCATACAAATCATAAACCTTTCTGTAAACTGTTGCCATCTTGGGGGTGAAATATTTTGGTAAAGTGATGACCAATTTGAAATGAACGAGCCGAGAATGGAGTTTCTTTGAAATTCTAAAGGTTTTTCCTGCGAGGTTATACTTCCCAGTTGTAATCCACACTCTATAATCCACACAATAAATCAAAAATAATCCACACTCTATAATCCACACAAAGAATAAATAAATATAAAATAATCCACACTCTATAATCCACACAATTAATACAAAATAATCCACACACTATAATCCACACACACAAAAAAAATAATAATCCACACAAAGAATTAAAAAAAAATAATAATCCACACAAAGAATTAAAAAAAAATAATAATCCACACAAAGAATTAAAAAAAAAATAATAATCCACAGAAAAATAAAAAAGAACCCACACTCTCGCAGCACAGACAACGTATATTTTATTCTGAACATCTCGGCGGGAAATAAGACGCGCTAGTCCACGCGCAGCAACTGCGTCTGCGCGCCAGGCGGAGGGATACGCGCAGACGGCTCGTCCGCCGTGATGAGAGGTGAACATTAGCGAGGAAGAAAGCAGTCCGGCGTACACTCCGTCCCAACATGGCACCGATCGGATTAAAGGCGGTGGTCGGCGAAAGTAAGAATCTTGCTTTTTATCACGTGTGGCGGGCACGAGGGCCGGGATCGGAGAGTGCGTCCGGGATAGGAGAGTGCGCGGCGGCGGGAGTGATGGGGAGGCTGCGGAGGCTCCTGCGGAGGCTCCTGCGGAGGCTCCTGCTGCGGCGCCGATGCGCAAATGGAAATGAGTCTGAAAGGATCCGCGGCATTCGGTTGGGCTACAACGACAATACCCGAACGGAATAGCCCGGCCGGTCCCTCTGCCGAGTAATCGGAAGTTGCCGCTTCGGGCGGCGCCTCGCCCCGAGGAGGACCGCACGCCGGCCTCTCTTGTCCCTAATGGCGGATCACAGCCAACCAGCAAATTGCCTTTAAAGGCCGCAATGCGAAGCGCTCCACGCCCTGGAAGTCTTCCGTGCTCACCGCAGCACCGGTCCGGATTTCCACAGGCTTTTGCTTGCTCTTGCGTGCTGGCGTGTGTGGTGCTGATGCAGGCCCGGGCGTGGAGGTGCAGCTTCCTCTCTGACGCCGCCTTGCATCCTCCACGCGTCCCGTCATGAACACCACCCGGGGGGTGGGGAAGCTGCGGCTCGGGAGCCAGATGCGGCTCTTGGCCGTTTATTTTTTGGAATCCACTTTGTTCTTCCCATTTACGTAACATATCTTCGTGCGGTCCGAGGCTTTTATTGGCCCGCGGCACAATCTGAACTACAATTTCACAAAAAACAGCAGTCATTTTTGCAAAAATAAAGTCCAAATATTAGGGGAAAAATGTAATCTTCCACCCCCAAAAAAACCTTAATTTATGGAAAGTTAAAAGGTTATAATATTAGGAGAATAAAGTTACAAATATTACAGGAATAAAGTCATAGTTATGAAAAATGTTTTTAAAAAAACCTTGGAAAATTAAAAAAAATCAAAACATCAGAAATTGAAAAAAATGTCGTAATTTTGAGTAGAAAAGTCAAAATAATAAAAAAAAAAAATTCTCACAATTTTACAAAAATAAAGTCCAAATATTAGGGGAAAAAATGTAATCCTGCCCCCCCAAAAACCCTTAATTTATGGAAAGTTAAAAGGTTATAATATTAGGAGAATAAAGTTACAAATATTACAGGAATAAAGTCATAGTTATGAAAAATGTTTTTAAAAAAACCTTGGAAAATTAAAAAAATCAAAACATCAGAAATTGAAAAAAATGTCGTAATTTTGAGTAGAAAAGTCAAAATAATAAAATAAAAAAATTCTCACAATTTTACAAAAATAAAGTCCAAATATTAGGGAAAAAAATGTAATCCTGCCCCCCCAAAAACCCTTAATTTATGGAAAGTTAAAAGGTTATAATATTAAGAGAATAAAGTTACAAATATTACAGGAATAAAGTCATAGTTATGAAAAAAGTTTAAAAAAAACAACTCAATTTTTCCATTCTCCAAAGTTCCATTTTTCTGGATTCTTATTCTATTTTCTTCGCAGTCCTGCCTTGCCTGGACATCAACTTCAAGGAAAACTGCACTTTTTTACATTCATACTTCAACCGCAGTCCTTATGTAAACAACCTTAAACAAAACAAACCTCTTTTTTGTTCGTTCTAAAGATTTTAAAAAAGCAGCTAAAAAGAGGCAGCTCATTAATGCACGTACTGGGACGCACCTATTCTGCCCACAAAGCCCCCAACAAGGTTTTTGGTTTTAGGTCCATGCTGTGATAACATGCAACGCTCACGGTATTTGCCGTATTTCGGTCCTTTTAAGCGTTACCGGTACTCGCTCTCTTTTTAGCTGTTTTTATACCTTTGAGTTAAGGATTGTGAATGGAGGGCAAGATTCCAAAAACATGCACTTTTCCTTCAAGTGGACAGTTTTTAGTAACAAGAAGAACACGATGGACCAGGTCTTGATGAGTCGGTCGATGTAGTCGACATTCCAGTGTTCACACACCTTTGGCCTTGTGTTTAAGTTTAAAAAAACATAAAAAATCACATGATACGGTATATTTTGTGCAGTTTACGCTGCATATGCCATCATCAGCAACACTCATCATCTTCATGTGGGAATAACTGGCACCAATAATGACACTTTCCATGTCGGTTTTAAACCTTGTTACTTAGCACTTGCACAACACGGCCACTCACCATAAAGCACGGACTTCCACGCTCTTGGAGTCTTTCCCAGAAGGTTGTATACACACTTGGTGCGAGGTCGTCGCCAGGATGCATTGGGAAACACCTGCGCTCTGGGGTTGGGATTGGTGGAGGCAGAGAGGAGGGAGGAAGCGTGGTGAACCATCACGGGTCCTCTCTGCAGCAGTAGAGGAATAGGAAGGGGGATGGGTGTGCAGCGCTTCTGCCTCATCTTTCATGACTCGATATGAGAGAGCAGAAGGAAAAGGAGGCCAAATGAACACAATATCGTCACTCGGCATGTGCTGCAAGGTGTACAGTGTGTGTATCATTTTATATTTGCATTTTGGGATTACAGATTGGATGTAATGATGGATGACTGCATTGCTACTGAACAGCATTCACACCTAAAATGGTATTAGAGGCATGAGATGGACGACTGCATTGCTACTAAACAGCATTCACACCTAAAATTGTATTGGAGGCATGAGATGGACGACTGCATTGCTACTAAACAGCATTCACACCTAAAATTGTATTGGAGGCATGAGATGGACGACTGCATTGCTACTAAACAGCATTCACACCTAAAATTGTATTGGAGGCATGAGATGGACGACTGCATTGCTACTAAACAGCATTCACACCTAAAATTGTATTGGAGGCATGAGATGGACGACTGCATTGCTACTAAACAGCATTCACACCTAAAATTGTATTGGAGGCATGAGATGGACGACTGCATTGCTACTAAACAGCATTCACACCTAAAATTGTATTGGAGGCATGAGATGGACGACTGCATTGCTACTAAACAGCATTCACACCTAAAATTGTATTGGAGGCATGAGATGGACGACTGCATTGCTACTAAACAGCATTCACACCTAAAATTGTATTGGAGGCATGAGATGGACGACTGCATTGCTACTAAACAGCATTCACACCTAAAATTGTATTGGAGGCATGAGATGGACGACTGCATTGCTACTAAACAGCATTCACACCTAAAATTGTATTGGAGGCATGAGATGGACGACTGCATTGCTACTAAACAGCATTCACACCTAAAATTGTATTGGAGGCATGAGATGGACGACTGCATTGCTACTAAACAGCATTCACACCTAAAATTGTATTGGAGGCATGAGATGGACGACTGCATTGCTACTAAACAGCATTCACACCTAAAATTGTATTGGAGGCATGAGATGGACGACTGCATTGCTACTGAACAGCATTCACAACCAAAATTGTCTATTCATTATTACATTTCTCTGCCCATTCAAACCACAAAAATCAGCTCATTCAAGACATTCAGACTTCAAACACTTTTCCACTCTCCCTAAAATTCCACATTTTCCTTAACACAAATTCCCGTTGAGCTTGATAACTGTCAGTTTTTGCACAATTCTTTAAATTCTCAATTATTTTCTTACCACCATCAAAACATTCAGATCACGCAGCACATTCAGACTGAACAATTTTCCACGTCCTCAAAAGTACCACATTTGCCCCAAATCAAAATTATCCACAACGACATTCTCATTGAAAATTAAATGAGATTTTTTTCCCTCAACATTTGTCATTGATTGAAACCATTCCAACATTAATGTCATGCGCCGCACTCTTATTTTGCAAAGCTGCATTTCCTGCTGTGGGTACACTGCAGATGAAATTTGGCGCAGCTGTTCCTTGTTGCAATTAGTTGGGTTTATAAACCTAGCGTCGTCTCAGGGACGGTGCTGGTTCATCACCTCAGTTTTCCTTGCCCAGGCTGTCGACTAGATCCCTCCTTGCTGCTCCTGCCAAGAGCACAGTTTGTTTTTCCTCTGTGACTGTTTTTGTTATTTGTTGCTGCACACTGAGTACCTCTGCACCTGCTCTTGTTTACTAAAAGACTTTTTATTTCGCACACTGCGCTTCGGTCTCTGCATCACGGGGGTCAACCACTCAACAGCATACACCACACATGACACCACACATCACACACACACCATAAAAAAAAACTTTTCCCCAAATTCCACATTTTCTGATGCAACATCCCCAGGGAAAATCAATAGACTATTTTTGTTCCACATTTTGCTACTGATTCAAACCATTCCAAGACAGAAAGTCAGTTCATTCAGGACATTCAGACATTCACACCTCCCAAAATCCCACATTTTCCATAGCAAATATTCCAATCTCTCATGAAAATTCTTACTACGGCACGAATTCTTCTCCTGGCAAATGGGCTTTCACCTAAACAGGGCGAAACGAGGAAAGGCTCACATGAACATGCAGCTCTAACGTGACGTTCATGAACCACGGCGCCACTTGCTTTGACCTCCGCCGATGCAGAACGCTGCGTCAGAGCGGGCATGCATACTCCTCCCCCTCCCGCTCTCACCAGCACTCCCCACCCCCCTCGGAGACATACTGTATATAGCGCCAGACATGCTTAACAGTCTGCACGTTCACCGTACTACAGAACACGATACACAGTACGTGCGGTTGTCCGCAGTGATGAAAACAAATGAAAATACAGATTAAGGTGAAAGACACGGGGAGCTGCAACAATTCATCCGCCATGCTCATCATGGAGGTCTAGTGACAGACATGCAAAAAAATGTTCCACACCGTTGTAGTTCTTATATTGAGCACATGCACGCCGCTTCAAAGGTTGCACGCAGGGTTGAATGCATTTCAGGCTAAAATATGGCAGTGTGGTGTTTTTGACGTTCTACCTAAATTGTACTCCGAATGGTCTTGTTTTGCTGACTCTGCTTCCTCAGTGGTATGCAAAAGCCTGGGCACCCCTGATCATTTTCAAGAGTTTCCTTTGGGTCAGCAATTTCAGTGAAATATGCCGTAGAGCAGACAAAGACAGTGATTTTTCACAAGTCAAAGGAAGCTTTTAGGCTTTACAGAAAGTGTGCAATAATTGTTTCAACAAAATCAGGCAGGTGCATACATTTGGGCACCCCAACAGAAAAATGACATCTACATTTAGTAGATGCTCCTCTTGCAGAAATACCAGCCCCTAAACACTTCCGATGAGGGTGTGGGTTCTGGTTGACAGTATCTTTGAGCATTCTTCCTTACAAAACAGTCAAGTTCGATGGTTTCCCAGCACGGACAACCCGCTTTAAATCCCACCCGGCATGAATACCGTATCGTAGGATTTTCGCAGGGTTGCTGTCATATTGAACTTCAACGTTGTCCCTGATTCTTGAACATTGTTCAGAAGAATTCCATGATACTGATTCAATTTGAACAAGATTCCCAGTACCTGTACTGGCCACACGGCCCCTCAGCATGATGAAACCAGCACCAGATTTTACTGCAGATAGCGTTGTGTTTGTCTCGGGATGCTGTGTCCGTCATCCGCCATGCAGCACCTTGTGTTGCGTCCAAATGACTTTGTTTTAGTTTCATCAGTCCACAGCACCGTGTTGCAAAAGGAAGCTGGCTTGTCCAACTGTGCTTGAGCAAACCTGGAGCGACGCCGTTTGGGGCACGTGCGCAGAAACGGCTTCCTCCTCAGGTGCAAAGTGAGCTGAAGACCTGACCGAGGCTCAGTGACACCATCTGCAGCAACATCATGTTGTAGGTCTTTGGAGCTGCTCTGTGGGTTGAGTTTGACTGCTCTGCTTGTCTGGGGTTTTTCTTGGCCTGCCGCTCCGGGCCTTAACCCGAACTGGGCCTGTGGTCTTTCTGATCCACACAGCTAATGATTTATGAAGGACAATCTTGACAATGATTCGGGGTGCCCGGACTTTTGCATACAAGTGTATTCAACCCCTTAGTATCGCGTTGACATGAGTTGAGGTGACCAGACGCTGTCTTTTCCCCGGAGATCTTCATGAGGCTGTTCAAAATAAAACCAGCAACCAGTGAGCAGTGAAAGGTCACGGGAAAGGTCCCTGCCTCTGCCTCTTCCTGGGTACATGATGGAAGCTTGTCATGTTTTTCTGGTGTGTTTCTCACACTGGTGTTGGCTGTTAGTGTGTTGTTAAACGACACGCTACGTGGACAAAACTGAAGTCACGACTCGAGGCTTCAGATATATACTGTACCTAACATGTGGCACCAAAATAGTATCCTATTTTGGCGTCGTTGTGGGCGGTAGATGCTCGCCTCTTCGCAGTCCAGCTTTCACTCCCCCCGCATATTTGCAGATTGCTATTGGTTTATTTGCTAAGGCAAATTGCACGCGGTTTGATTCCAGCTGTGAATGCGGCAGACGTTGCTGTCCCACAAGTTCATTCACCCAACATGTTCCAGCAGGTAGATGCTCTGACAAGATGGGGTGTTGTGCGGCAGGACAACCCTGTCAACTGCATGCCTGGGATTGTCTCTTCATGTGTGAAGCTGAATTTAAAAAGGCGTGAGAGGCAAGTTCTCAAACGGGACGCTTCCATTTCCAGTGCCCATTCAATCGTAACCCACCATCAATTAAGTCACGAAGTCATTTTTAGGCACTTGTGGTATTTTTTCTGGACATTCTTATTTAAGTCCTTTTTGTTTTTTATTTGTTTTCATTATTTTATTACACTTCGATCATTTGAAATTTTTTATTATTTGAATTATTTTGTCTACACTTCTATTCAACCATTTTCTTCCGCTCATCTGAGGTCGGGTCGCAGGGGCAGCAGCCTAAGCAGGGAAACCCAGAGGTTCCTCTCCCCGGCCACTTTGTCCAGCTCTTCCCGGCGGATGCCGAGGCGTTCCCAGGCCAGCTGAAAGACATGGTCTCTCCAACGTGTCCTGGGTCTTCCCTGAGGCCTCCTACCGGTTGGACGTGCCCTGAACACCTACCCAGGAAGGGGTCTGGGAGGCATCCTAACCAGATGGCCGAGCCACCTCATCTGACTTCTCTCAATGCAGAGGAGCAGCGGTTCTACTCCGAGTCTCTCCCGGATGACAGTGCTTCTCACCCTATCTCTAAGGGATGACAGTGCTTCTCACCCTATCTCTAAGGGAGAGCCCAGCCACTCTGCGGAGAAAACTCATTTCGACCGCTTGTACCCGCCATCTTGTCCTTTCGGTCACTACCCAAAGCTCATGAGCATAGGTGAGGGTAGGAACGTAGATCGACCGGTAAATCGAGAGCTTTGCCTTTTGGCTTTTGGCTCAGCTCTCTTTTCACCACGACAGATCGGTGCAGAGTCAGCATCACTGCAGACGCTGCACCAATCCGTCTGTCCATCTCGCGTTCCATCCTTCCATCACTCGTGAACAAGACCCCGAGGTACTTAAACTCCTCCACTTGAGGCAGGACCTCATCCCCGACCCGGAGATGGCACTCCACCCTTTCCCGGGCGAGAACCATGGACTCGGATTTGGAGGTGTTGATTCTCATCCCAGCCGCTTCACATTCAGCTGCGAACCAATCCAGTGAGAGTTGAAGGTCACGGCTTGATGAAGCCAGCAGGACCACATCATCTGCAATAAGCAGAGACCATTCCTGCAGCCACCAAACTGAAACGCCTCAACGCCCTGGCTGCGCCTAGAAATTCTGTCCATGAAAGTAGAGAACAGAATCGGTGACAAAGGGCAGCCCTGGCAGAGTCCAACCCTTACTGGAAACGGGTTCGACTTATTGCCGGCAATGCGAACCAAACTCTGACACGGTCATACATGGCACGAACCGCCTGGATTAGTCGGTCCGATACCCCATATTCCCGGAGCACTCCCCACAGTATTCCCCGAGGAACACGGTCAAATGCCTTCTCCAAGTTCACAAAAATGATTGCCGATTTTTCATCTCAAATGTCTCCAAAATGTTTAATGCAGAAGTTTCTGCACACGCTAATGTTTGGTTCCTACCAGCTCTGCTATCTCAGCGCACAGATAACGAGCTGGCAGTAAAAACAGCAACTGACTTATTGACTAATTTCAAGCACTCTAAAACTGAACGTACCGGGCAGCAGCACTGGAAGGCCGGACGTCCCAGTCCCCGGTCCCCTTCTACCAGTTCCCCGGGAGGCATAAGGATCCATATTCCACCGAAAAAGCTGACTGCATTTTTAATAATCCTCTAATATTTGCAGCCAAACACTTTAAAGTCTAAGGCTCAATAAGAGACAGGACTGACACATTCAAGATTTCACACTCGTACGTCCGTACCGTTGGTCTTCCCCTATGACGGTGGGCGAACCACCTCCAGAATAAAAGCCCAAGAGGAAGACTCGCCACGCGCTGATAACGGAATGACCGCGTGTCGATGACGTGAGGTCTTTTTATGACAAAGGCTACTTAGCCTTGGAAGATGCTTGCTTTCCAGGACAATGTCACATGTAAAGTGCAGATCATGAAAAAGTGTGGGATGGGAAAAGTCCCTTGAGTCTCACGTGTTTGTTCTAGAAGGTTCCAACCATGAGGATGTTGTATCCTGCTAAACTGGACCGGAGAGAGATTGTGAGGCTGTGTGTGTGTGTGTTCTTATTTGGTTGACACAGCTGTTGCACTGTTTGATCAGGTCCCTTCCCTTGCGTCCAACTGGTGTTTTCCTGCGTTGGTCATCAGCAGGAATCCACATTGTTGTCGTTGATCATGATGCAACTCTACAGTACGTTGTCAGCGTCAACTTTGCGTGGCCTAACTCGCTTGGTCGTGCAGAGAAGCAGACCAGAACCAAACAGTGGCAGATGAAGTTTCGGAACATAAACGTGATATTCTTACGGTTTTGATCAGAAAAATGCTGACATGCAAAACCCGAGGAAGCGAGTGACGGACGGAGCCATTGTTGGTGGAAGCCGCTCATCCTGTGGCACCGGACCCTCGGCTGCTTCCAATCTGCAGGAACAAAAAAGAACATTCTTCTCAGCATTCTCCGGCACTGTTTGGAAGATCTTTAGAGTACTCCGCCAATGATTTGCTGCGGGTCAGTCTTTATGCAGTTTTTACAAAGCAGCCCAGCAAAGAATGTTGGGAAGCAGCATATGCTATACTGGTATATACTTTACTCTACAGGTACTTTTCCAAGATCCCCTTGGAATAGGTCAGATACAACTCTGACTCAGCGAGTGTTGCCCAGATTCTGCCGCCCCAAACCTTGGTATCTATCTGATACCAATTTTGCCTCGGTTTGATGCAGAATGAGCCTTAAATGCAGACACACTGATAATGCAGTCATTGTTGTGTGATCCATCTTTCAGACGGGGATCGCGTCATTTTACTAGCAGATAGTTTAGCACAGGGATCGGGCCGATGATGTATTCTTTTACTGGTCGTGGTCAAGCAAGCTTTTCTCCTCCAAGTTTGCCTGCACAATTCCGGATTAATACTTTGTGCTGACGTCGGGTACTATCAATGGCGTGTACATGTGCGTCGACTTCGCAGACGGAATTCAACTGAGTGCAAAAGTTGCATAATTGCTTGTTGTCTCTGTGTTGCAGAGATTATGAATGATGTCATCAAGAAGGTGAAGAAGAAGGGAGAATGGAAGGTAAAAAAAACTAACATGATTGCGAGGCTGTTTATCAGCTGATCTAAAGTTTAAGACCGTCGCTCAGAAAATCAGAAAAAACGCTCCAAATATGAGCAAAAAATGTTCTCAGTAGGACTCTACTGTTCTGGTCAATCACTTCCAAAATTGGTTGGGTATGCTTGATGCGAGTGTTTCTAGGAAGCTAGTGGGAACATTGCTCCAAGTGGTGAGGGTGGCTTCAGGGAGGTGCATCAACTCTCTGGAACTGATGGGCATTTTGATAATCTTCCCTTGCCATCCATCCTCAAATGTTCTCTAGGGGATTTCAAACGGGGGAACATGCAGGATGGTCCAAAAGAGTGATGTTATTCTCCCTGAAGAGCGTTGTGAACCGCAGAATTGTCCTGATGGGAAATCCAGCTGGTACCACACAGACGAGGGTCCTCGGTCATGAGGGATGCAACATCTGCACGTAACCTGCCGCCGTTTACAGTTTGCCAGGGAGCATCAAACATGAAACATTGAATGGTGGAAAAAAAGTTTTATTCTCTGGTGAGAAAAAAATTTAACCTTGACGGTCCAGATGGCTTCCAACGTTCCTGGCATGGCAAGGAGATCCCACCTGAGATGTTTTCTACCCGGCACAGGGGACGAGGGCCCATCATGATCTGGGTGCTTTTTCATTCAGGGGAACACTGGAGCTTCAGGTGGTGCAGGATCGTCGGACGGCGGCCGGTTACGTGCAGGTGTTGCAGCGGGCGTTCCTCATGACCGAGGGCCCTCGTCTGTGTGGTACCAGCTGGGGTTTCCAACAGGACAACGCTGCGGTTCACAATGCTCGCTTGACAAAGGACTTTCTTCAGGGAGAATAACATCAATCTTTTGGACCATCTTGCACGTTCCCCTGGTTGAAATCCCATAGAGAACATTTGGGGATGGATGGCAAGGGAAGTTTCTCAAAATGGCCATCAGTTCCAGACAGTTGATGCCCTCCGTGAAGCCATCTTCACCACTTGGAGCAATGTTCCCTTTCGATTCCTGGAGACACTCGCATCAATCAAGCATGCCCAAACCCATTTTAGGAGTGATTAACAAGAACGGTGGCGCTCCTCAATACTGTGTCCTACTGAGAAAATTTTTTGTTCTGGTTTGGAGAATTTTTTCTCATTTTTTGAGCGACGGTCTTAAACTTTCGATCAGCTGACAAAGAGCCTATTTCACTTTCATTGTTGTTTTAAAAAAAAAGACTTTTTGTCACCCTCCTCCTTCTTGCTTTTGCGTATTGTAGTTCTACGTCAAACCTCATTAAGATCCAAACGTGCAAAAGCTCAATTCTAGCAATTTTTCTGGTCTTAAGATTTTGATCCAGAGTGTACATCACATGTTGCAAAAACTGTAACATTTACCAATCCTAAAATAGAACCCAATTAGAAGGACCATAGCAGATGATAAGGCAACGTGTTACAATGGGAGTTAAATGTTGTGATATTTTAATAACTTGAGTCACACTAGGTAGCGACTGTACAGAAACTAAACTGTGCAATTTTAAATTAAATACGGCCGCAAAGAACATTTAGGAAAAACGCTGTGGAATTCACGAAAGAAGTCGTAGGAAAGTAGCCAATGGTAGCGTAATGTCAAGGCTGGAACCTTTAACACCGGTTGCAGGAGAACATTGCAGATGGTGAACCAGGCCAGTGTGTGTTACAATGATTGTCACAGGTTTTGCAAGTCTCAAGTCCGTCCCAAGTCTCGAATAAAAAGTCCAAGTCAAGTCAAGACAAGAAAGCTCGAGTTTTTGTGTGTTTCAGTCTTCATTGGACCTTTTGGAAACGACTCTCTTTTTTCCAGGCCCTGATCGTGGACCAGCTGAGTATGAGGATGTTGTCTTCTTGCTGCAAGATGACGGACATCATGACAGAGGGCATCACCAGTAAGTCTGATGGTCTCACCTTCCCATGTCACACCGCACGTGTACTCCTTCGAAGACATGTGCAATGCAATGTTGTCTTCCAGTTGTGGAGGACATCAACAAGCGACGAGAGCCTCTTCCCAGCTTGGAGGCCATTTTCCTGATTACGCCGACAGAGAAGGTTAGTATGCTCAGTCCTCTTCCCCCTCCCTCTCATGACAACAAAGGTAATGTAATGTTTGAGACTGATTCAGTGGACGATATTACTCCTAAGCGTGATGTGCTGATTCCGTAGATCCTGCGGCATTGTTAGCCTGAACAGAGGGGCTTGGCTTTGAGCTCATTATCTGAGCTAGCTTTTTGCACAATCATTGTTGTAGTAGCAGCGGTACTGGCAGGGCACAAAATTACCAATTTACGTGCTTTGAGGAACAAAAGAAACTCCTATTTCATGTTTTTTCATTCTTCAGTTAGCCCGGTTAGACCAAGGGTGTCCAAAGTGTGGCCTGTGGGTCTTTGGCGGCCTACGGCTTGTTTTTTTTATTAGGGATGTTAGATAATACTGGCCCACTAGTATTATTGGCCCAATATCGGCATAAAACAGTGACAGCGGTCAATACCTGTTTAGTTTTTTCCCTATAATGAAAACCATAATAGCTAAGGTCCATCAGTCACTGATCAGTATTGGTTGATTTTCCGTGAAGCCACCAGTTTGGTGGCCACAGGATTGCGTCTCTGCTTTTTGCGGATGATGTGGTCCTCTTGGCTTCTTCAAGCCGTGACCTTCAACTCTGAAGCGGCTGGGAGGAGAATCAGCACCTCCAAGTCCGAATCCATGGTCCTCACCTGGAAAAGGGTGGAGTGCCATCTCCGGGTCGGGGATGAGCTCCTGTTCACGAGTGAGGGAAGGATGGAACACGAGATGGACAGACGGATTGGTGCAGCTTCTGCAGTGATGCGGACTCTGCATCGGGCCGTTGTGGTGAAGAGAGAGTTGAGCCGAAAGGCAAAGCTCTCAATTCACCGGTCGGTCTACGTTCCTACCCTCACCTATGCTCATGAGCTTTGGGTAGTGACCGAAAGGACAAGATCGCGGGTACAAGTGGCCAAAATGAGTTTCTCCGCAGGGTAGCTGGACTCACCCTTAGAGACAGGGTGAGAAGCTCTGTCGTCCGGGAGAGACTCTGAGTAGAACCGCTGCTCCTCCGCATTGAGAGGAACCAGATGAGGTGGCTCAGCCATCTGGTTAGGATGCCTCCCTGCCTGCCCTGAACATCTCCCTTGACTTTTCATGCAGCCCTCGGTGGAAGAAATTTGTAGAGTATGTGTCCGTTAGTTGGACCTTAATGAGGCTCACCAATTAGTACCACTGTTTGTGTGCTGTGGTTGATTGGTGGCCAGTCCAAGTTCCCCAACTCACCCTTGAACCTAATGAGGACAGGTAAAGAACATGGATGGATGTATGGATGAAATGCACCATTAAATATTCAAGTTTAAATATTTGACTGACTTACTTGAAGGCTTCAGGTGTCCTCATTACTTCTCCTCTTCAGTCTGTCCACACCCTCATTGGAGACTTCAAAGACCCTCACTCTGCAAAATACAAGGCGGCCCATGTTTTCTTCACTGACTGTGAGTATTTATAAGTGGAATATCTTTTACGCTTTGGATCAAACATTGTGAGCTGTGAGGAATGATGACATTGATTCTTGGATGGGGTTACTGAAGATGGTAGACAAGAATGAAAATCCCAGTCCTACTGGGCTTTTTTGGCCATGCACTGTATTGGTTAGTCCAATGTATATTAGGAGTACTCAAATACAATAGGTCAGGCGTCTAACTACTTCTTATAGTTTAGGCCGCAAGCCATAATAAGCCATGATGTGATGCTTTTCCCACCAGCCTGTCCTGATCCTCTCTTCAATGAGCTGGTGAAGAGCCGAGCTTCGAAAACCATCAAGACTCTGACGGAGATCAATATTGCTTTCTTGCCCTACGAGTCTCAGGTAAACAAACATACGTACTGTTATAGTTTGTTCATTTGGTTGGTCTCTCCAACTGCCACCATCCATATGACACGTTCTGAACCTTCACAGATCTTTATTCTGTGCACGCAGTCATCCTTCGCTACTTGGCGGTCTGAATATCGCTTCTCCACGCTGTCGCAAAGTAGGGTTGCAAGTGTGTCGTACTTACGGAGCTAGTGATTCGGGACACCGGCGTGCTTGCCGCTTGCCCTCCACTGGCGGCTTTTCGATAGTGAGTGCGGCGTGCGACACGTGCTAGGTTGTGCTTCATGTAAGGCGGTCGTACGTTTCTCTCGCTGGAGACCTACGTGTGTGAGCATCGTCATAGGATTGTGCAGCTCACTCACTTCCATTGCGAAACGGGCGTACCCGATGTGGTCGGGCCAGGCACTTCAATGTCGGATACGCTGTGTGCGCAGCCGTCGTGCGTCCACGGAGGTCGGCAGAACCGGAGTGTTGGCCTCGGGGAGCCGCCGGCCGGGCAAGGCGCATTATGTCGGATACGCATTGTGCGCAGCCGTCGTGCGTCCACGGAGGTCGGCAGAACCGGAGTGTTGGCCTCGGGGAGCCGCCGCCCAGGCAAGGCGCATTATGTCGGATACGCATTGTGCGCAGCTGTCGTGCATCCACGGAGGTCGGCAGAACCGGAGTGTTGGCCTGAGGGAGCCGCCGGCCATGGCCGGGCAAGGCGCATTATGTCGGAGCTAGTGATTCGTGACACCGGCGTGCTTGCCGCCTGCCCTCCATTGGCGGCTTTAAGATTGTGAACAATAATGTTTCACATTATTGTCCTGAGGTTCTTTGTCCACGTTTGGACAATTCATGTCCATTTCTCCTTCAGCTTCACCCTTTATTCTCACTATCTGCCAACCCACAGTGCTTTGCTCTCCCCTGTCTACTATTATTAACTCAGAGTCAGTGATTTCATGCCTCAGGCCAGCGCTGCCTCATGAGTCCCGCCTACATGCTGACGCACGTCCTCCTATTGGATGAGCTCAAATCCACCCAGCAGCCGTCGACCAATTGTAGCTCTAACGCATGCAGAGTCCCTTCTGCAATTCAAGAACCTGGTCACGTGACTGCGGGCAAATGGGGCGGCACGGATAGTGAGTGATGAAGGGCAGGCAAGGAGGAAGAGAAACACAAACGATACGGTGAAGAGAATGAACCGAGGACATTTAACAATGAGCATACAGGGGAGGAGTAAGGACATAACGTAGGCAGTGGACACCAGAGAAGAAAAAAGCGACAATGGTGTGGATGAAGGAAGCCTGAAGACAACAGAGGAGGGCTGAAGGACAGAAAAAAATTGTTTTGGAGTTTAGAAATTATGGAGTGTCCTGATACAACGTTTGGGCTTTAGATACGATACCGATATTGCCGCCTTGGATATGGGCTGTATTATTTATCGTCTAGTGTGGAAAAACCACAATCATCCATACTCTGACTTGTTCTGTAGTCTGGAATGTTAGAAATGGCCTAATCAAGTGATTGGAACACAGAACAGTAGTGAGCATTAGTGGGTAGGAGAACAACGGACCCAATTACTTCCTCATGCATACTCATGTATACAGTAGTTTTATCCACAACGTAGTGACAGCTGGGCTTAAGGTTCTAGGGGCTCAATGATGCAGTTAAACCCAAAATTACCCAGCACCGACATGATGATGAGGTTGCTCGTATTCTACTTCCTCATTTCTGTGGCGCCACGGGAAGCTTGTGCATGACAAGTTTTACACTCTCCAGTGTGGTTTTGATGCCATCACTCCTGCTCCTTGTTACTTTGTTAGCATGCTAGCCTACACTGTTGTTACGATCACTTGGATGGGAGTGCCATTTGAGATGCAGGCCGATATAATTAAATATTCAATATGTCGCTGATGTCGGACCAATATCGTATTGAATCAGGACCCCCGGGTACAAATACCCATACAACTGCCAACTGGTTTTATTGGTTATGTTTGCTTGGCATTGCCGGCGCTCATCTAGTTTGTCTGTTTGTGTTCAAAACAACTTGAAAAGAATGGATTTGGATGAAATTGTTAAGAATTGTCGGATGTGCTATATGAAACTGTGGAACTACGGCGCTGACAAAATTTGGGGGTGATCTGGATGACTGTCTGAATTCAGGAATTCTTTTTTTCCCAGGATTCCTTAACATTGTGTGAGACAGGACCATTTTTGGCATTTGTCCATATGATGCCACTAAAAATGGTCCGCGCACTTGGAAAAACTTCCTGCAGCTGGACCAAGACAACGGAATCATTCCGGATACCTGCCGATGTTTTCCTTCATCTGCCCGTTCCCCGTCTGTGCACACATTGAGTGACGTGTGCTTGTGTGTCTTTGTACAGGTGTACTCTCTGGACAATCCGGATGCCTTCCACAGTTTCTACAGCCCTCATAAGACCCAGCTGAAGAACCCTGTGATGGAAAGACTGGCTGAGCAACTGGCCACACTATGCGCCACACTGAAGGAGTACCCGGCTGTCAGATACAGAGGGTGAGCACAAGGGGTTGCCATTCAAAACCGGCGCTTCAAAACGTACAGAACCCGATCAAGTTGGTCTCGATTCGGTCGACTAACTCATCAAGTCCTGGTCCTGGTGTTCTTAAAAGATGACGCTTAACTTCATGAACACTTTCTGGCAACCAGGTTCCTATCCTTCTCCAAAAACCGTTTGGGAACCACTGGCCTAGATAATCCAATCACCTCAAGCTGTTCATTAAACAGTATGATTACTGCACAAGTGTGCCTTAGCCTGGACACAATAAAAGGCTGCTCCAAAATGTGACGTGGTACTATATTGGAACAGCATCTCCCGTTATTGCGTGCAAAGTTGAACCAAAATCTAAAAACCTGTGTATCCTTGTCTTAGGGAGTACAAAGACAACGCCACCTTGGCACAGCTGGTTCAGGACAAACTGGACGCCTACAAGGCTGATGATCCCACCATGGGAGAGGTGCGCATGTCTTGCTTCTCCTCTATTGTCTCCACGAATGTCTTTTTTTTTTAAGTGATACTACTGCTCTGTTTGTTTGTGTCCTTGTGCAGGGTCCAGATAAGGCTCGCTCACAGTTGATCATCTTGGACAGGGCCTTTGACCCAGTCTCACCTGTCCTGCACGAGCTCACCTTCCAGGCGATGGGCTATGACCTGCTGCCCATTGAAAATGACGTTTACAAGTACAACAAAATAGACAACTCATAAAACACCGTTATGCAGTGGTGTCCAAAGTCCGACCCGGCAGCTGGTCTTTTTTTCCAAGAATAAAATGAATGGGGGGCATCATGTAAACTACAGATAGAGAATTCTCAGGGCATCCAATCGGAGGCAACTGAACTTAGAAAACGTTTTGCCTGTCATCCAAGCCGGCTTCATTGGTTCATGCTCAAAGACTAGGTGGGACACGCACCCGTCAGACTAGATAGGACAGCGCTAGTCTAGTTCATGCTCAAAGACTAGATAGGACATCTCTAGTCTAGTTCATGCTCAAAGACTAACTGGGACACACACCAGTCAGACTAGATAGGACAGCGCTAGTCTAGTTCATGCTCAAAGACTAGATAGGACATCTCTAGTCTAGTTCATGCTCAAAGACTAGGTGGGACACACACCCGTCAGACTAGATAGGACAGCGCTAGTCTAGTTCATGCTCAAAGACTAGGTGGGACACACACACCAGTCAGACTAGATAGGACAGCGCTAGTCTAGTTCATGCTCAAAGACTAAAATGCTTAATGCTAAAATGTAATTACGATAATGCTCTTATGGGCATTAATAATCAGTAGGCTCCCAGTAAAAAGTGCCTGCTCAAGTCAGCGTCGACATGCATGGTTGACATCAAATTTGCGATCCAAAAGAGCCATTTGGGACGAAAAATGGGTCCATTTATGTTGTTGTGTGTCATGAGTTTCGTTTACTTGATTATTGCAAAGCAGACAGCTACTGCTTAGTTATACAGCATTAAAACATGCATCCGGTGACTTCCTGTTCAGTGCAAAACAAATTTCAATATAAAAGCCCGGCAAAAGTAACCTGAATTCTACCACAGCAAGTAACAAAATGCACACATTTGTTTGTTTTTTTGTTAACCAACGGAAGAATTGTGCACGTACGAAAGCTTTACCGTCATTGTGGTCGAGACATACAAATAATAACAAATAAGCATGAAATACCTGAAATACAAAAAGTTGTCAAACGGGTTCTGTCCGAAGGTACGACACCAGTGGCATGGGTGACTCTCGTGAGAAGGAGGTTCTGCTGCATGAAGACGACGACCTGTGGGTGAGCCTGAGACACAAACACATCGCCGAGGTGTCCCAGTGAGTACTTCTCCTATTGATCTTTGCGTCTTCTCCTTCTCCTTTGACACTGTCCCTAACAATATGACAACGTTGTGCTGTTTATTGACGTAAAGGGAAGTGACACGTCAGCTGAAGGAATTCTCCTCGAGCAAGAGAATGAACACCGGAGAGAAGGTGACATGAAACTAAGTCCTTTTACGACCACAAAGTAAACAACGTATTGGGCATCTACTGTGACCACGTGTGACTTAACTCACATTTCAAACTAAAATCCCGTCTGATGGGTTGAGTATGTGGTTTATTCATGTTTCACCAAAAGTTTCTAAAATATACTTCTAAAGAGCGGCGAGCAGCACTCCCTACACATTTTCTCTCACCTGTTTGTCACTTCTGCATGTTTTTTGCTGTCATCTAAACACTGATCGCTGCCGATCCAGCATTCAGGGTTAGGCTCAAGTGAACCGAACCTCACTAAATGGCGGACCCAGACCCGTTTGAACAAAGTGTGAACACAACATCATCACACCGAATGCATCGTATGCACAAAGGTCTTGGGGACGATATCGTAACGTGAACATTTTCCGTGATCTTCCATGGCACACGGAATGTTGTGTTCCATGGCTATTTGCAGAGGTTAGACTCTCGTCTTGCATCCAAAAACTTTCTCCGTTAGTTTTTGCCCAGTCTCTTTCTTATGGCAGAGTCGTGAACACTGACCTTAATTGAGGTAAGTGAGGCCTGCAATTCTTTAGATGTTGCCCTGGGATCTTTTGTGACCTCTCGGATGAGTTGTCTCTGCGCTCTTGGGGTAACTTTGGGCGGCCAGCCACTCCTGGGAAGGTTCACCACTGTTCCATGTTTTTGCCATTTGTGGATGATGGCTCTCCCTGTGGTAATCAGGCCTGGGGGGGGCTACAGAAATGGAACTCAGGTGTGATAAACCAGTTAAGTTATTTTTTAACAAGGGGGCAAATCATTTTTCACACCAGTGTAACTCTCACTTTAATACTCATTTATCCATTTCTATTTACTATAGCACAACATAACACCAAAACAGGGTTGTGTTACATCCAAACAACCATTTCTTTGCAAACGTGACACAATGAACTATTTACAATATTTACATGGGAACGAACTGTGTGTGCACGCTACTCCCCTCCATGCACTTCCAATTTTGTGTGTTTTCAAATGCAAACGGTCTAATCCGAGCTCTCCGATGCACTTTGCCACCTTTTTACGGTTTTAAATCCCTTTGAAATGGACAGCTATTTGCGGGCTGTTCCGCTGTCACCTCTTTGTGGCTCTCGCACGGAAAAACGTAAAAGACGTGCAACCCTCTGAACGTGCGGCATGATCATGATCAAGAGCGTCATAAAAATAGCTCACTCGTGGGTCTTCATTACAATACGACAACTAAATAGATAACCACGACAAGAGCGGTACAAAAGCGGTACAAGAGCGGTACAAGAATGGTACAAGAGCGGCACAAGAGCGGCACAAGAGCGGTACAAGAGCGGCACAAGAGCGGTACAAGAGCGGTACATGAACGGTACAAGAGCGGCACAAGAGCGGTACAAGAGCGGCACAAGAGCGGTACAAGAGCGGCACAAGAGCGGTACAAGAGCGGCACAAGAGCGGTACAAGAGCGGCACAAGAGCGGTACAAGAGCGGCACAAGAGCGGTACAAGAGCGGCACAAGAGCGGTACAAGAGCGGCACAAGAGCGGTACAAGAGCGGCACAAGAGCGGTACAAGAGCGGCACAAGAGCGGTACAAGAGCGGCACAAGAGCGGTACAAGAGCGGCACAAGAGCGGTACAAGAGCGGCACAAGAGCGGTACAAGAGCGGCACAAGAGCGGTACAAGAGCGGCACAAGAGCGGTACAAGAGCGGTACAAGAGCGGTACAAGAGCGGTACAAGAGCGGTACAAGAGCGGTACAAGAGCGGCACAAGAGCGGTACAAGAGCGGTACAAGAGCGGTACAAGAGCGGCACAAGAGCGGCACAAGAGCGGTACAAGAGCGGCACAAGAGCGGTACAAGAGCGGCACAAGAGCGGTACAAGAGCGGTACAAGAGCGGTACAAGAGCGGCACAAGAGCGGCACAAGAGCGGCACAAGAGCGGTACAAGAGCGGTACAAGAGCGGCACAAGAGCGGCACAAGAGCGGTACAAGAGCGGCACAAGAGCGGTACAAGAGCGGCACAAGAACGGTACAAGAGCGGCACAAGAGCGGTACAAGAGCGGTCAGGGCCTCAAACTACACATTTTCATTGTCATCCACAGACAATCCCAGATAAAAACCTGTGTTTGTGTGTATCATTAAGTTGCATGTTTGCTTCTCCAGACCACAATGAGGGATCTGTCCCAGATGCTGAAGAAGATGCCACAGTATCAGAAGGAGCTCAGCAAGGTGTGTATGATCAGACGAACGTGAGTTTCTTTGCGTGTTTGTAGTAGGTCACGTGGCAACTGTGTTGTGTTTTTCCAGTACTCCACTCACCTGCAGCTTGCTGAGGACTGCATGAAGCATTACCAGGGCACGGTGGACAAGCTGTGCCGTGTCGAACAGGTAAAAGGGCCCGCAGTCAGACAAATCCACGCCCAGGCCCTTGAGTTAAGGGGACTTGCAATGGGCTGATTGGATGGGGCCCAGGAATCACTTAGGAATGTAAAAAACAATAGAAAAACTTGCAAAAGTGGTAATTTTGTCATTGCTTTTTGTGTATTGTCTTTCCAACGTTGATTTTCCTCTCTCGTCTTTGCCGGATGGGCGACTCCAACTGGTAAAAGCAATGACAATGCACGAGTGACTGGCCAATGCCTGATCAGGCGACTCCTGCTTGCAGTGACTATGTAGTAGCTACGTTTAAATGTAGATCTCAGCGCTGGCGTCTCACACGATGAAGCTGCCAGCCTAGCGTATGTCCTCCTTGTTCTGTAGTCTGCCGACGTTCCTTACGTAGTGGCGAGGAAGTAAGGAGAGAGATTGGGAAAGGGCACAACGAGGCGAGCGGAAAGCACGTCAATTGTACGTTGTGTTGCCGCAGGATCTCGCAATGGGCACGGATGCCGAGGGTGAGAAGATCAAAGATCCCATGAGGGCCATTGTGCCCATCCTGCTGGATGCCAACGTCAGCACATACGACAAGATCCGCATCATCCTGCTCTACATCTTCCTCAAGAACGGTAGGGAGGACCCCATCCACAGAATTTACCGAACACTGACGGTGTTTCTTTTAACGCTTTACTGTATATTGCAGTACTACAACAAATACTACAACGAGACTTAAACTTAATGTCGAGGGATTACTGTGTTTGTTTGTGTCCTAACCAACCCGTTTTTCTAAGTCCCAAATTTGATGTCGAAAAAGCGGTCGGCTAGACCTTTAGGACGAAGAACGCGGTGGAACGGGACTTGATGGATTTGTAGACGCCGACGAGTTCCACGTATGGAACGCTTCAACTGTACAGACGTCTTGGTTTTGGTAGAACATGTTGTTTGTGGATTTGGGTTTGTAGTGATGTTGTAGTAGTTTGTGTGTTTTATGTGTTTATGCGTGCATGTGTGTGTGTGTTTAGGCATAACCGAGGAGAACCTGAACAAGTTGATCCAGCATGCTCAGATCCCTCCTGAAGACAGCGAGATCATCACCAACATGGCTCATCTTGGCGTCCCCATTGTCACAGACGTAACTCTTCAATCTCCTTTCCCTGCCAATCCCTTAGAACTCTACTCTGAGTAGGCCTGCAGGAACCAAAGACATGCAACCGCATGGATTTGCATGTTTTAGAGACGTTCGACCTCGAAGATCTACTTGTAGTGTAGTACACAGAGCGATGCGACACTACCTTAAACTACAGGTGGTCCCGTTTTGCGGTTACAAACACATTCCCATAAGTGATGAATACATCTACAAACATGACGCGAGAACTAGTTACTTGCAGAGTGATACCTGGTACTGGTCGTGTTCGTTTAGGCGGAAGTTCCGACCTACGCTAAAACCGGACTTGCATCGCAGCCGCATGAACGGTACTTGTTCGTAACCCGAGGACCCCGGAAACAGGAACATGGGTGGTATAGCGGGCGCGAGTTCACTTCTGTATCAGCTGGTTACAAATAACTTCCTTTCCATTTTCTTTTTCTTCAGTCAACTCTCCGCCGGGGAAAGAAAATGGACAGGAAGGAGCGAGTGAGCGAGCAGACCTACCAACTGTCCCGCTGGACACCATTGGTCAAGGACATCATGGAGGTGTGTCACCTGTTCTGCGCCCCCCAGTAACAAATAATTTGAAAAAATCTCCACCTCACCCACAAGCACGTCAGCGTCTGTATCGCTAAATATTTGTGGTCGTTTTTGGGCAATTTTCCATACATTACCAGGGAGAGTCCGTGTGATTTTATTTCCAGGACAATTGCACAGGTACACGTTCACAACAGGTAACTACCAATGGCTTTCTGAGGAATGCACCACAAGTCTCTTGATGTTTTCCTACCCATTGACTTAGACAAGTGTGGCTGCTGGTCTATCATGGCCTACATCAGAAATGTTCTTTTCCTTTGGGTTTATACCTTCAGGGGTCGCCACAGTGAATCAATTGCCTCCATCTAACTCTGTCTTCTGTATCCTCTTCTCTTGCGCCAACTACCTTCATGTCCTCTTTCACTACATCCATAAACCTCCTCTCTGGTCTTCCTCTAGGCCTCCTGCCTGGCAATTCAAAACTCAGCATCCTTCTACCAATATATTCCCTATCTCTCCTCTGGACATGTCCCAACCATCTCAGTCTGGCCTCTCTGACTTTATCTCCAAAACCTCGAACATGTGCTGTCCCTCTGATGTGCTCATTCCTGATCCTGTCCATCCTGGTCACACCCAAAGAGAACCTCAGCATCTTCATCTCTGCTACCTCTAGCTCTGCCTCCTGTTTTTTCCTCAGCGTCAGAAATGCATTTATTTATTTACATGTAAATTCTACCCTTCATTCCTAGTCTTTTTTTTTTTTACCAAAGACAAAAGTAACGGTAAAGTCTCCAGATCAGTTCAGAACACAACGGAATGAAAAACTGACTCGCTAATCTGTCTGAGGATTCTGCCTCGGACAGATCATCCAATCATCACGCAGAAGCCAAGCATCCTGGCCAGATCACTGCCCCGCTGGAACCCCAGACGCCCTCAGCGTCCAACGGGTGGGACAAAGGCCAGCATTTATCCAATGACAGCTGAACAAGCTGGTCTACGCTTCCGTAGTCAGTAGGCATCCGACTCTGTAAGGCCTCATTAAAATGCTGTTGGGGTGAATGAGAAGGAAGTCCTGTCAGGTACCTGTGATAAGCAGCTGATTCGGAATTCTGTATTCTAGCACATATTTAGTCAATGAAGTGTACACACAGCTGTACATATTTCAGAACTGTTTCCTTTGAGGGGATGCTGAGCTTCCCTTGCAGTCTTACAGCAATTGCCACTGGATTCAAACCGGTGGTGGCTAGAAAATACCAGAAAGCGACTGACTTGAAGGGATAGTTTGGATTTTTTTTTTACATGAAGTTTTAGGACATCCCCACCAGCATGTAGTACATCAACTGTGACTTTTTGTCTACTCGGAGTTCCGCTTAGTTATTGGGGTTACAATAGCAAACAAGTTATCGGTAAGAAGGTTCACCAAGCTCACAATCTCATTCCGCATCACTGAATGCATCCAATTCTACACTGGCGTATATTTGTCACAAACCTAGAGCACCTTCTCGCGTCTGTTGGTGACCGTCTTCCCTCCCTGGTCGGTCAGTATGAATTCACTTTTGGTGGACCAGCCAGGACAGCTTTGTGTAATGTGCGTGTGTTTTTGTTCATCTGCAGGATGCCATTGACGATAAGCTCGACACCAAGCACTACCCCTACATCTCCACCCGCTCTTCGGCTTCTTTCAGCACCACTGCAGTCAGGTATACGCACACACACACACATTAAAACGCGGTCAGTTCCGAAAAATGTGGGTCTCCGATCATTAGCAATTTGGGACAGGAGATGAGCCTTGCGGATCAATATTTGAGAACTTGGGATGAGCTTCGGAAATATTCCACAGCTGCGACCGGAGTGTCACATCAACTTGTGTCTGTTTTTTATGTTTGTATTTGTTAATACCAAGGAAGAACACGGCAATCCGGTTTGGGTCATCGAGACATCCATCCATTTTCCACGCCGCTTAGCCTAACTGGGGTAGCGGGCCTCTGCTGGAGGCTATCCCAGCTGACGTAGGGCAAGAGGCGGGGTATACCCTGGACTGGTCGCCAGCCAATGGGAGTGGTTCATCTACCAATACTTGAAAATGAACCACAAATGTTAAGATAATCCACGAGTGGAATGGCGTTTGATGTTTACCAACAACCATCCATTACTAATGCCTGGAATATTCCACACAAACGGGAATACACTAGAGTGAGACGAAGGTTCTGGTTGTTATTGACCCGCAATGAAACCATTGATGAGCAATGGCGTACATCTATGCCACTTTGCCGCCACTCATCCACACGTGAAGGTTCAGAGTGACTACGACATTGTTTGTCGACAGGTTAGAAGTAATCCCTCGTTGGTTCCAGACCTGACTGTGTTTTTAGTAGGAGAACACCGAGACTGGTCGTCATAGACGGGTTATCGACTTTATCGGGTTCCACTGTACTGGATGTCATGAAACCAATAACACTCCCCCGCAGGAAGCATTTGGAGTATAGATGTGACTGGAAAGCACCGGTAGTCGTAGAAATGTAATAAGACTCTGTTGTCCTTCCTGGCAGTGCCCGGTATGGACACTGGCACAAGAACAAGACACCCGGAGAATACCGCACAGGCCCGCGGGTCATGGTCTTCATCATTGGCGGCGTGTCCTTCAGTGAGATGCGCTGCGCGTATGAGGTCACACAGGCCAATGGGAAGTGGGAAGCCATCATTGGTGAGTTGTGCAAATGGGGAAGGGCGGGGCTCCGCGCACACAGGTTACGGACATGACCGTGTGACTTTGCGCCAGACAGTCCAAAATAAACACATCTTTTTGTATTAATAAGGAATATAAAGTGGAACAAAGGCTATCAAAAACACCAAAACAAGGTTCTACGCTTTGAATAGACAACAAAGCAACAACTCAAACTTGCCAAAAAGTCGTCGTTCATTGTTATCGCCAGCCTTCATGACCCTCACCAAGCGGGTGCAGGTGGTCCTCGGACAGCTTACTGTGGGTCATGAGTCTGAGGTAGGGGGCACCGGATCGCTTCCTGAATCCACGTAAGGCTCAGCAGGATACAGTGAGGATTCTGGTACTCCAGACCATGTGACCACGACGATGCTTAGTCATCACTGTCACTTTCATAGGAGCGGATCCTTTTACATGGCCGACAGACCTCCTACTGGGGTTGAAGGTCTACGACCAAAAGGGCGGCCGATATTGGCGGACTCTTCTCCTCTCAGAGCTTCTGATACTTCCAGGGTGGTGTCTTCGCCCTTCGCCGCACGCTTGCACCTTCGTAGCCTCCGTGTTTGTACAGATAAGTGGTTAATTTACCAGGGTGCGAACGTGAACACAAAACCGCAAAAGTTGGAACGACGCAACCCGAGGACCACGCCAGACCATCCGCACTGATCCCCTTCCCCGTTCCCTCTCATGGCCCGCGCTCACAGAGAGCATGTCATTTGTTTGACTCGGTGTCTTATTTCGAGTTGTTCAGGGTTCTACTGCTTCTAATGCACGACTCCGGGGTCAGTGTCCAATCCAGTCGTCTTCACGTTGCTGAGCAGAGTTTTTTTTATACCAGCCTAGCAGCTTTAAGTGCTGTGGGTTTGACGTTTGCATTATTTTGAGTCTTGTATCAGTTCTCGTGCAGCGAGACACAAACAACGTCCTTGTAGGACACACACGCACCTCGGCCAATCGTGGACGGACTTGACACTTTTTTTCATCGGCGTGAACGAGGATGGTCTTGACAATGTTCCAGCCCAAAGCACAACAAAACGTAATCATCTTGCCGTAAAAACATCCAAGCTTTTGTCCTTGTGTTGGAACCACTTTTTTCTCTAGAGGTTGGTGACACAAGAGCAAAGAACTTGTAGTTCGGAATTAATTTGGCGGAACGCATTGGAGGCAAGTATTTGACACGCCCATCAAAATGTCTATTTTTAACTCCTGGCTCGCTTCTACCCAATTTCAATGTAAAATTTCAAAATAAAAGCACTTGTAATTATCATTATTAGATTCTACTCTCTTTCAGATTCAAGTCAAAAGTTGGGGAACCACATTAAATGCACGTTTTCAGCCCCGTTTGCTTTACATGTTTCAGTTTTGCACCTCAAAGCAACTATGGTGCGTTCGAGGACCGCCAAGAAGAGCACGATGACAAAAAAAGACTATATGATGTACGTTTCGCCTGTATTATGACCTATTTAGAATATATTACCGATTAAAAAAACTACTTTCAGAGAACAACATTTCTAAAGAACTGTATTTAAAATGCTTAGAGCTACACTAAATACAATTTATTTTGCAGTTTTGTACGTGAAATCTACTTGCCAGGACATTTATTCAATGGCTGACTGGGCAACGGCAACACTTACTTTATGCTCTTTTACATGACTTTGCATGCAACTGTATTTTCAAGTTAGCTAAACCTTGTTTTAAAATAAAGTTTTAAAATAGTGTGCAGGCTTTAAAACGGCCCCAAATGTGTTGTGCTTACGATATACAGTACAGTAAATATACTTCAAGTGTACTCCAGTTCACTGAACAAATTAAAAGCAAGCAAAACCAAATACATGCTAAACAGTACTCTTACAGGAATACTCAGCAGTGTACTCAAACATACTTAGTAGTTTAGGATCTCGTTGCGCGTCACCTCAGGGTGCAGGCAAAAAAATCTCTTTTCAAGAAAAGATGAGCGCGCACGGCTTTTGAGCGACATGCAAAATAATGCAGAAAGGCGAGGAGACATCTAACGTGACACGGAAAACAGGGAAGAAGTCCAGGGAAAGGGAAAAGTGCAACAGGTGCCACGTGGGAAATAAGAAAAGAAAAGCCCCAAACAGGAACAGTTACCCTCAGGACATGCCAATGACGTGTGTATTAATGTGTGTTGTGTCTTCTCCCCCTTTGGACTGTTGTTGATTTGATGTCTAAATGCTTCTTTGTGCTGCTGTCTTCTAAGTTCCGCTCTGCTTCGGTTCTTGTTGTCTTTCCAAACAACTGTTGTCTTTAAATTGCAGCCTCGCCATGTCTTTTCTGTCTCTCTGCATCCCGAGTGTTTAGTGCAACATGTGACTGCGTGCGTGTCTGCGAGTGCTGGTTCTTTGAAGACCTTTGCTTTGTTTTGCTTTCTGGAGAGAGTGGAGGAGGCCCGCGGCGTGGTGGTGTTGAGCGATGAGTGGTGAAGCCACCTCTGTTCCTCCTACAGGTTCCACCCACATGCTCACCCCCACCAAATTCTTATCGGACCTGCAGCACCCGGACTTCCGAGAGTCCACTAGGGTGTCCTTTGAGGACGCAGAGGCCTCAGACGAGTGAGGCAGAGACAGAGTGGGAGGGAGGGAGAGAGAAATCACACAGACAAAAAGTAAAGGCAGCCGCCCAAGAAGCCCTTTCTGAACTCTCACAGCACAAGGGCTTCGTTGTCCTTCTTTGAACCACTAGTGTTTTATGTGCCTCCACTGCCTCCTCCTCCTTGTCACCCTCAGGGATGGGCACCCCACAACCTTTTCTCCCCGCATGCGGCGCTCTATCTCGGCCCATTGGGGCCCGAAACTGCCAAAAGCAACTCAACCCAAACGCTGACAGACCTGTGGTGTTAAAGTCAATGCTTGTCTCCGTCGGGATCGGGCTGTTCCCGGAACACTTTCATCCATCGATTCCTCCCGATTTGGACGAATCCAATATCGAAACTCCTGCCATGAACCCTTGCAAGTCTTCGTATTATGTGTTACCTTTTATAGGAATTGTTGATAAAGGGTTACAGTATGGGCGATGCAACGGGCAGGTACGATCCTGTACTAAATTATAACTCGCAAGGCATGCTGGGAAGCCAAGGTACCCAGCATGCTTGTATGGAATATTGTTTTGCATGTATATTAGTCTGTACGGTCTGCACCAATGATGGTGAATTCGAGTCAAACTAATAAAAGCCGACCGGAAGTGGCGCAGAGCACCCATGCCTGAGCGGGTTGTACCCCCCCATCCCTGACGCCTCCTCCCTCCATGTCTGCCGGGTGGATTAAATCACCCCAATGGTAAAAAGAAGGCTGACTTCAGATTTAATCTACCCCAAGATCCATCGTTATTGTTACCACATTTGACCGTCTGCTTGTGTTCCAACGATCCCGTTTGTAACGACAGTCACCTCGGTTTCTTTCAGGACAAGGTTGGAGAGCATACAGGATTCTCTCCTTTCTCCCTTGTTCTTGTCTGTGCCTCACTTTTGTTTGTGCACTCTTGTCACGGCCTCACCATCACATGCTCACATGGCAACGGGTCGTCAGCAGGGGGCGTTACTGCATACTGTATTACAGTCATGCTAGGAATAGGAAACAAACATTTCCCGTAGTGCAGTGGTCCCCCCCCGGGGGCCAGAAATGTTGTCCCGCCCCCATTTGAAATACTATTGCCCCCCGGGGGGCCCCCCACCATTTGAGAACCACTGCTGTAGTGTGAGTGAGAGGCGCCTCTGCTGACAGTCTGGCAGTGCAGCATTTGTCCGCTTGATATGTTTTAGCAACCTAACGACTATACAGACTAAATGTTGCCCGTAGTTTTAGTACCCCCAAACGCATTTCAAGGCTCAGCATGCACACCTTCATACTTTCATTTCAGTGCAAAATGCGGTGCGGATGTTGAACACTCACATATCTGCGCACTGAAGGGCGTATCCGACTGAGGTCAATTGACTCGGACGACTCGAGTCACTATTTTGACGACTTTGGACTCGACTTGACAAGATCATCAATGACTCGGGACTTGAATCTGACTTTAGTGACCTTGCGATTTTTCAATGAGCGTGTTGAGTAAAATGTAGACACGTGGGTTTGGCACAGAATCGGCCTCATTGAATGCATCGCTTAACGTGTTTGAAGGGGACCTATTATGCTTTCCCTTTCCCTTGCCCCGCAAACGGTGTTGTATTCTTGTGTTAATGGCGCTTGTCACGCAGACCGCTTGGGCGGGAGGCAGAAAACTGTTGGAAAAGGAGCAAAGTCTGGAAAATAGGAGTCCAGAACTCCTACAGCCCACCTGAGTATAATAGGTCCCGTTTAAAAACAAACCTTTCTGTGTGTGGACTAATTTGTGAATGCTACGCTACGTCTTGTAAAGAAAAAGAAAACAATTCAAATGCATGCCTTGTATTTGTCAAATGTAAAAGACTGTCACATCGTTAACGTTGCATTTTATTTTGTAAATGCCAAACAATGCTTTTGACTTGTAAGGTATACGAGTTGCGCCGTGACTGGACTTGTCTTGACTTGAGATTAAAGACTTCGGACTTGCACAACACTGACTCTCTTCCACCTCTGGGATTCGATTTGAGACACAGTCTACAGGTGGTCCTTGGTTTACGAGCTTCCGCGTCACGAATGCGCTGCCATAAATAATGAAAAACATCATTTCGGTCCGTAGACACAAGATTCGAGCTAGTTACTGCGGCAGGTATGCAGTGTGTGCTGCAGGAAGGATAACAAACACAAAACAGCAGCAAAAGAAAAGGAAAGCCATCAACATGGAAGTGAAAATGAGCAAACGTCTATCAGGACCATCATTAAGGATAAAGATTGTTGAATGCTAACGACTTCTAGAGGGTCATGGATTTGGTGCGCTGTTACGAGGCGATCTGGGAGAAGAGGAGCTTCTCCTATCCTGTAGAAATGCAAAACAACCACAGCTTTGTTTTTACTATTCCATTTCATTCTTTACTGTTTTTATTACTGTACACGTGTTCTATGTACAGCGTGAGCGACCCGACTCGTTGGTAATCTGAGAACCACCTGTATTTAAACACCTTTACATGCATGAGGACTTTCCCCCCCAAACAACCACCATATGCATACACGCCATGGCCAAGTTTCCGGTCTCTGTCCCGCACATCATTCTCACCCCTAACCTAGATGCTAGAGCGGTATCATTTCCAAAACTTGAGTTGATGTTTTCCAGCAGTATGTCTGCTCCGGCGCATACTGACTTTGCATTCCACATGCCCGGGAAGCAAATGTTTCTTTTTGCCATGCTGTTTGGGTCTTTAGATTTAGTCTCATTCAGCAGCTAAGTGTCTAGAAACCCCGTGTGTGTTTCTGAGGCACAAAGCTCCGTGTTTGAAGGAGGTGTGGCCAGTGCAAATAAACCCCTCCCATCACCAAGCTTGTTTTGGCTGTACAGTAATCCTTCGTTTATTGCGGATAGTTGGCTCCAGACCCGTCAACTTTCAGGAAGTAGGATTCGCTTATAGCATGGAAAACATGTTTAGGATCTTCTAAATATGTCAGTAGAGCCCTCTAGACACAAATTAACAGCCCTACAGTAACCTTTACGTTTCTATTACCCAATATAGCAGAGTTAATCAGAGAAATGAAGCCATTTTAGGACTTGTGTGTTGCTGTAAACGTGTTTAGGGAGCTGAGTTGGGGGCAGACAGGAAGTGACTTCGGGGGTTTAGAGGCGAGTTTTAGCATAGGGACTGTAGCTTTTATTAGGGGTTTTAGTGTCTTCTGTGAGATAATTAAATACTTGGAATAACATCCTGCTGTAGCATTACTGACACCTAGTGACGGTATAGAATGCTACATATGGTGGCAACGTCTTTGAATGCGTCTTCCAAATGCCTTATATTTGTGTTTTACTTCATTTACCCATTTCTATTCGTGGAAATGCTTAATTTGGTTAAAAAAAAGGTTCTTAAATATGCATATTTTTGACCAATAGGCCACATTCAAACAAGGAAACGGCTTAATTTACGAGTATAAATATACGCGGTGGAATCCACGGAGTTTGAAGCGCCAAGTAGCGAGGGATTACTGTACTTGGAAGCTGGACAAAGTGACAAACCAAAAACACGCAGCTTTGCAGCAGAAACCGACACATTCATTTAGTTGATGGTGTAAGGCAGGGGTGTCCAAAGGGTGGAAATTTTGGCCTGCAGATGTTTTTTTTAATTATTAACCTTTGGCATATTTAGAAAATCAAACTGATGCATGATCAATAAGCTACAATACTAGATGTTTACCCTAACCACACGCCACAAAAACCTGAACACAAAGACTAAGTTCTAAACCTTTACCCGGAGATTGTTGACACATCTTTCCACACTTGGGCGAGATAATCCGGCCGCCTCGCGCCAGACCGCATGATTGTGGCACACGTGGGCGTAGGCTAAACACAACAAAAGGCCCCTCCCGGAACGTGCCGTTACGCGGTACCGTGCATTTTCTGCCACCGTTTGGACACCCCTGTTGTGAGGAGTAAATCAAATTGTGCCGTTTGTAAGACTCCAGTTCACCTGAAGAAACTGGTAATCGCGCTGAATGGAATATGGCTAAATATTTGCTTTACTCCACTCAAGCAAAGTCATAAGTGAAAAAAACGAAGTGCGAAATGTGTCTTCAGCTATCTTGATCGCTCGTCTTACGCCCTCCGTGCTTAACTGGGATTTATAACTGACCCGTCGGGTTTTCCTGAACCCCCGAGATGATATCGGCCTGGGTGTTGGCGGGGCATTGCCAGCAATTTGCACGGAGGGAGCTCTTTTGGAGACACGGCTGTTTGTCAGTAAGGAACGAGCAAATTGGACGTCATTTTGCCGGCGCCCTGGTGCAGAAGAGCTTCTCTTTCATCACCATGGCGACGCCTTACTTAGACGCCGTCGCGAGCGGCGTGGAAGGCTCGAGACTATTTGGAAATCACCTTACCGCCGCAGTGCTTTGTGACAATTAGTTCAAGTACAGTGGAGCCTCTCGGGTCAAATACCACGCAAATACCAGCATCCGCACTTTCATACCACAAAAGATGACGCGTGCCGCTAACACTCACTGAGCAGGCAGCATTCGTACGCCCCCTTACTTCCATACCAAGCTTGTCCGTGAAGATGCGGAAGATGCTGATTATGCAAATGGTGTTACTGAATCCTTCCAATGGGGTTTTGTTTGCTACTTGCTACTTCCTGTGTGGTAGTGGTTGGAAATGCCATGTCCTGTTCTTACCAGTCACTCACTCCAGTCCCCTGGCGCAGAACGCACACAAAGAAACCCCAGTGGTGGGATTTGGTGAAACCCAAGTCACCGTTGAGCACCAGTGACTCAGTGAAACCCGAGTCCTCACTGAGTAGTCATCAATTAGTGAAACTCGACTTTTCGTCAACTAGTCGTGAGTCAGTGAAACTCAACTCTGAGTCTTTGTCAAGTAACTAGGTCAGTGAAACACAAGTCTTGGTCAGGTACCCGCGATGAGTCAACGAAACCCGAGAGTTTGTGGCGCACTCAAGAGTTAGTGAAACTGCAGTGAAACCCAAACCTTTCAAAACTTGAAGTCAGTGAGTCTTGGTCAAGCACCCGGGAGTCAATGACCCCTGAGTGTTTGTGGCACACCCGTGAGTCGGGGAAACTCTAGTCTTCGTTGAGCACCCATGAGTCGGTCAAACTCAAATCTTTCAAAATTCCAACTACCCGTGAGTCAGTGAAAAACACCCGTGAGTCAGTGAAACGTGAGTCTTGGTCAAGTACCCGAGAGTGGATGAAAGTCAAATGTTTGTGGCACACCCGTGAGCCTGTAAAACCCTAGTCCGTGTCAAGCAGCTGCCAGTCAGTCAAACTCGAATCTTTGAAAATTTGCTCCAAAGCCGTGAGTCATTGAAATAAATAGCCAAGCGCCAGTGAGACAGGAAGCTCAGTGAAACTCGCGGGCCAAGCCAGGGGATCGTTTGTTTAGTCCAATCTGCGACGCAGCTCGGACAGGAAGGATAAAGAGTTTGAGGCAAGGAGCTGATGTGTTGCTTATTCCACGGGACTGCAAAACTGAGCAGGCCCCTACGTCAGGACCCCCATTTCATAGCTGTCTCGGGCAGTGCCTGTAAAGTGAAGTTACGCCTTTTATTCCCGTGAAGTTACGACTTTACTCTCGTCATGTTACACGCTTTTCCTTGTAAACGTACGACCTAATTGTCGTAAATGTACCGCTTTATTCTCAACATCTCAGATGATTTTAATATTGCCACTCTTTGTCTCATAAAGTTACGACTTTTAACCTCAAAATCTTACATTTGAAATAAAAATACTAACACTTTCCCGTAGAAAAAAGTGCGACGGTTGCTTGAATTCTTGCGTGGCATCCGGGGCGCGTGACATCAGAGGTTCCACTGCATCTTGGATGACAACTTTAGGAAGTAGTTGCTGTTAAAAGGGAAAAAGGGCATCCAAAGTGTGCCTAAGGAGCTACTTTTTTTATTGGCCCTCTGCATATTAAAAAAAATGCATTATTAATTAGATACATCACATAGTACACAAATTTGCTTTGTCGGCTAAATTTGGACAAAGCATCGCAAAATACGGTTATGGTCGCCGTTTGTCATTTTAGTTCCTGAAACACGCGTACGACACATGAGGTCCTTCTGTCTTCATGCTGGACATCCTAGAAGAGCTGAAAACACATGTTCCTCTCGGGGCTGTGCTGCTATGTGGATCTAATACTGCGCCTTTGTGTGGTCTGTATGTGTGTCTTCAGGATCCACCAACATCTTCACCCCCACCAGCCTGCTGGAGCAGCTCAAGGCCATGAACAAACCGGACGAGGAAGTGACAAGTTAAAAAAACAAACAAACAAAACCCCTCCAACAAGTCACAGCTCTCGCCCCCTCGACGTTGTCTATCGTGTATGCATCTTGCTCGAGAATAAATCCATAAAAAAAAATACATGTTGAAAGTAAAGAAAATATCCAAACAGATCAAAGAGGGGAGCTACCAAAATCTCACCGTGTATGCTATAAAACCTGCTAGAATATGTCCGAGTAGATCCGTCCTTGTCCATCAGCTTAGTGAAGGCGGGTGGAGATGTTGTAAAATATATCAATCAACATGCAATATATATACATAAATATATATTTAAGTGGAGACGAGTCGCCCCCGCCGCTGCCCGTTTGAGATGTTTGTACCGAGTCGCATGCTTGGACTTGTGTGGACTGTTTACTGTGTTGCTATCCAGTGTGGATGTTTCTTGGGGTTTTATTCTATTTTAGTTATTTATTTTTAGGAGCTAGCTTTTTCCTAAAAGGTTGTTTTTTGGATACTCTACTGAAATCATGCCACATGCAAAACACTCCTTTCAAAACCACCATCAAAGTTTCACAGCTCAATCTATGCAAGTTCACCACAACGATGCTTTTAAAGGTCACGCCCACTCCGATACGAAGCTTCTAAAACCGCATTTGGGCCTCTCGTTGGTTTGGGTCATAGGAAATGGAAATCTTCTGTACCAACAGACCACGAATGAATTGTTACTCCATGTAAGCGAGCGACACGTCTAATATCTCCCACGTGCCTCGTCATGTGTGACCCAGTCAGTTGGGGTTGCTTTTTCGGGCTTCCGATTGGCCGAAATGCACATGACAGCCCTTGAACGTGTTTTTTTAAACACACTAGTGCAGGGAATGCGTGTGGTTAAAATATCCGTGTTGGTGTGGCCATAACCTCACGCTCACTTCCGGTTACGGAGCGGCTGCCACCTCCTTGTGCTCGCAAACGAAAGCCGTGGGAGTGAATCCAAGTGGAACCGCCCAAGTCCATACTGTTTATGTCCACAGCCCATCTATGGTCCGCTGTGCTTGTTGGTGACGTACAAATTTAAGATACAATTTTAAGGGAAACTATCGTATTTGTCCTTCCTTCGCCAGCAACCTCTAGTTGTAATAGCTGGAAAAAATCCTGTTAGGTTCAAAGCCAGTAAAGTCAGACCTTCCAATTAAAAGACGATCAGCAGTGAAATAACACGGTTGCAGTGCAGTACATCGAGTCAGGCTTTTCGACCATCACGAGCCCCTGTTCCGTCCAATTCGGCTTATTTGAGAAAATAAACAAGCATCACATGACTCCCCTTGCATTCATCAACGGGTCTGTTGCTTATCAAACTTATCAGGTTCTTTTGGACCAGAGCCAGCCTGCACTTGAAAAGGCCGAGACGATCGTAGAAGTCGCTTCATCAACTCAGCTCGGGTAGATTTTGTTGGGAGTTTTATTTCCCGGTAGCTTGCAGGTTACGTTGATAATCGGTGTTCTCTCGTTCCAATCATTTGAGCAGTCTCTGCTAAAGTGACCAATTATTGACTCTGTAGGGGGCCGCGTGGTGGCCTAGTGGTTGGTCACTTGGTCAGATCATCTCCGTGCGGAGTTTGCCTGTTCTCCCCATGCGTTCATGGCTTTTCTCTAGTCCTCCAGTTTCCTCCCACATTCCAAACACATGCAAGTAGGATAACTGGCGACTCAAAATTGTCCATCGGTATTTAAGTGTGAAAGGTTGAGTTCATTAGCATACAAATTGTCATACTGTCTGATGAATGCATGTGCGCTCATGTGAAATAAGCTCATTTGGACAGAAGGCCACCTAGCACTGGGTGGAAAACCAAAATTGTCCTCGTTTTCCGGAAAAATAGCGACAGGAGTTGTAGCTACATGGCCGACCGCTTTTGTCGGAATAGAATTTGTTTATGTCGACGTGTAGTAATAAGAACGTCGCCATTACCGCTGAGCAGCGTGAAACAACAGCGACACAATTACTGTCTGGCTACACAGCATTTAAGCGTGCACACAGCCACTTCCTGTTCAGTGCAAAGTAAGCTTTAAAAATGCAATGTACAATTTGTATTCAATTCACTGGAAGAAAAAATGTTGCGTGTATGAAGACTTTTAGTCAGAGAAGGTCATTTGAGCACAAGTGGAGGAAAACGAGCAAAAGTCTCACGTACCCGTAAAATGTGTAAGCAATAGCTCCGGTTCTGATGAGGTAGTTCGGCTAGTTTGCGGAGCATCTACAAAAACGGGTTCCACTGTAATTGCTCCTATGAGCGGGGACGGTTCCTCTTTGACGACCTCGAATCCACATTTCCTTGTACTGTACTGAGTTCACGATGAAGTAGCAGAGGAGGTTTTGGCGAATACTTTCAAGGGAATCATCCCTCTTCTGACAGCCAAGACTGCAGCAGTCAGCAAGTTGTCAAGTGAGTGTGTTTCAGTATTGTATCCCGTCTTTTGGCCTAGTAATGCTGTTGCACGGAGTAGTGTTGTGTATTTGTCGCTGTTCTGCGTCTCACTGTTGACTGTGAAGTAGTGCTAACTTTCCTTTATGAATTGACGCAACAGGCAGCCACTGTATTTGTGACGTGTGTAGCTGTTAGTGGTCGGGAGGAGACAAACAAAAAAAAGGTTTCTCTACCTGATACTCCTATGGTGCAATGTAAACCCCTCCCGTGGTCAATGGCTTTGCAAGGGTAAAAAAAACAAAAAAACTTTTAAACCCACGTTTATTGCCTCCACCTTTGTTCTCCCAACCCAGCAAAAGTTGAATATTGCACTAGAGCGCATTTTCTCGGCTGCAAACGCTTACTTGTGTACTTTTCTTTCCTGTTGTGAAGGATTAACTGTCACATCCGTTCATTTCTTTACAAATGCTTTTATCGCCACATAAATCTGTCCTTCGACTTATTGGGAATGTATGTTTGCAAGTGTTGAAGCACAAACAATACTTCCATGTGTACCTTATACTGTATGTACTAAGACTGTCCAATAAATTGGCTTCCACTACATTTCAGACTGCGCTTTTCACTAATTGACTGTGTGCAAATGCTGTTACGCAATACACTAGCACAGCCAATGGCCAACAATCTTAACGCACGGCTCGCTCCTCCCCCTACAAAACCCTCCTGCTAGCTTGAGGTTGATGTTCTCGATGTGGTTCCCGTAACACTGGGCCACACTCCAACATGGTAGGTGCGGTAATTCACCTCAAAGATGGTCGCCACTCGACTCCCGCCACCCGGATGAAGAAGAAATTGCACGGTGGTGTACCGTTGGATATTTGGCTCTGCAGCTACTGTGGAGTTCCCCCGCACTGTGCCTGGACTGCTCTGTCATGGATGGCTGGATGCTGTATAATAAAAAGTAAGGTCAGCAATACTTTGGCTGCATTATTTGAAATGCTCTGAGGATCAATTTCCATACCATATTCAATTCCACTAATTCATGTTTGTTGCAAAAAACATTAATAAAAAAAATTGGATCAGATCAGAAGCCAACAATATGAACCAGGACATCTATAATAAAGCAAAAAATACATGTTTATAACCTTCTAAATACAGTATGTTATGTTCTAAATACATTATAGAGCCCTCTAGACATGAAATAACACCCTATGGTCACCTTTAGACTCATGTTAGCCAATATTGTAGACATTAACAACAGAAAATAAGGCTTTAATTAGACACAGATTCACATTAGCAATGAGAGATTTCCCTGTTTTTGTGAAGCTGTGAAATTCAAAGTGTGAAGTGAACATACATTCACTCAAAAAAGTGACATTTATTGAGTCTTAACATTTTTGCTGTAAAGACAAATACGTCACGTCAGGCTTTCCTTAGCAATTTGAATCCCTAACAGCGACATTTCCCTATCTGGTATTACTGTATATGAATTCCTAACTAAAAACAGCGTATACAACAGCCATCCCACACAAACAACAAGTCCAACTTGAAAGGGCTTCCCCAAAGTTAATAAAAAGCTTTTCCATGTTTTAAAATAGAGAACAGCAAACGTTGGCTGTGCAATGAGTAAAAGTTAAAGGTTTGGAGGGAACGCAAAACTTATTACACTTCCGTGTAGCAAGCATATACTTCTGTGTTTACAGCAGAAACAAAACAGACACGGCAATGGAGCGGGAAAAGTCTCTTTAGTTTAATTAAGAGTTGGACCTGAAAGTACAGAGATAATAAAACAGTGCTTAGCGGCAAACGTGTGAATGAAACGGCTCTTAGAGCCGGCTCTTTCAAGTGAACGACGGGAGCCGGCTTCGGATTGGGAACCGTGCTTTTTTTCCGCCTTCTCTGTCCCCGTGTGTGTTTCATTCGATTGGTCGGTATGTGTTTGCACGCTCCGAGCAGAAGGATGACAAGGGGTTGGATAGTTCAACTCGCAGCAGCGATGGCAAGCGCAGAGAGAAAAAGAGCCAGGGCTAACAAGAGACAACCAGGGAAAGAAGTCAAATTAGGAACCATTTCAATTTTATTTACAATACAAAGGCCGAGTGTAGATTGTGCAAGACAAGAATTGCAGTGTTCTGTGTTGGTTCACTTTAAATTTGTTTAAAAAGAAAAANCGAAAGAGCCGGCTCCTTTTAGTGAGCCAAGCCGAAAGAGCCGGTTCTTTAGAAAGAGCCGGTTCTTTAAAAAGAGCCGGTTCTTTAAAAAGAGCCGGGATTCCCAGCACCATTGCAGGCTACACGCGAGTGTAAGTGTAAATTCTCCATGTCCCTTTGGGGGCCCCGTCCAACATAGCTCAGTAAATGATGACATAACTAAAGGAAAACTTAACTTTTTGGTAGGGATTTAGCCCAGCATCCTAATGTGAAACGTCAACATGTCTTTCTCTGTGCGTTCTCAATTGCCAGTACGAGGTAGCTGTAGCATGTTAGCATGTAGCGCTAGTGCTAAATGTTTCATTGAGGACCACTACTTTACTTTTACTCCCCCCGGGTAGACAATGTTGATAGGTGCCTTACCCATCAACCCTGCCGCGTCCCCGCTCACCGCGGTGGCTGTAGCATGTTAGCATGTAGCACTAGTGCTACATCGTCGACGACTGCTACTTTGTGCTTTTACTCCCCCACCCAGGCGGAGAATAACGTTGCTAGCACTGTTGCTAAATGTTTCATGGACAAGGTAAAACACACCAAACCAAAAACTTACCGTGTCCCCGCTCACCGGGGTGGCTGTAGCATGTTAGCATGTAGCACTGGTGCTAAATGCTTCCAGGTTCGTGTCCGCGTATTGCCACAACCTTGTCAATTTGCATGCCGGCAGACGCGGTGTCATTCCGCCAGAAGAAGTAGTTCTTCCTTAGCTGCCGCAATATCGCTGCAGCTTGGTTGATGCACAGATCATGTTATGCAAATGAGACGTTTTGGTGATTTTTGCAGCTTTGTAGGCAAAACTGGCCAATCCCCATGCGTGCGCTGGTACCTTCGCTTACAGATGCCCAAACACATCAGTAAAATATCTACAGTCAATCTAAATGTGTTTTATTTTTACAATATGCTGAAGGTAAAAAAAACGAACACAGTGGACGAGTGCCTTGGCTTGGCAGTTTTTACATTCATGTAAAAAAAATACAAACTATTCACAGCCGAGACGCTACGGAATAAACACAAACGGACATGATCAACATGACTCTTAGTGAAAATGGTAAAAAAAATAATACAATATTGTACTTACAAAATGTATACTCTTGCCAAAGCATCATCCCGCTGGAAAACGTTGGAGGCAAATGACTTCTGCTGGATTTACAGCAACAGCATTGTTTCCTGAACGTAGCGCCATGCACCGCTTTTCAAAATAACCCGTTAAAAAACTCATTATTTACAATTTGAAGCAAAACAAAAGAAAAGACTGTACTGTATAGTAACCCCTCGCCGCTTTCTGCTTCAATTTTCCACGGCTTCACTCTACCCCGGGTTTCAGAAATACGAATGAATACATCATTAATTTCGGGGTTGAATATGACCGATTAATAACTAAAAAAAATCATACTGAATGAAGCATTTTTGAGCACAAAAATGGCTAAATTAACTGAAATACAAATAAAAGGCCTTCAGAAGACGCACCGAAAGACAAGATGATGTGTAGTATCCTACTCTGGTCACTAGGTGTCAGTAATGTTTCGGTTCGTACCCGTGCCAAGATAAAACTCTGAACCGCTGATGTCACTTCCTGTCCCCTCCAGCAACACACACAAGCACGAGTCTTCTCTATGTCTTTATTTTGTTGTTATGTCATGTCTAGAGTGCTCTAATAATGTTAAACCCCTATTTGGAAGGCCGTAAAAAGGTTTTCTATGCAAAATACTCCCATCTACAAATCAGGAATCCTACTTCACTTGTGATGGTTGCGTCTGGGACCAGTTGACCCGGGATTAACGGGAGATTACTGTACTGTATTGTTGGCTACCCGGTAGGCAAATGTTGTCTCTAAAAATAAAAAAGCAGCAGCCAGTCCTTGCAAAAGCCTCACGAGGCAGGTCCCATGTTTGGAGGCACTGAGGCTAGCCCGTGTTGGAGTTGGAGTGGGGTTTGGCCAGGCGCTCCAGAGAACGCAGACCTGCATCCAGTTTACGGACCATGCGATCGGACCTGTCATGTATCCTCCGCGCCTCGAGGAGGGCTTCGTCCAGGGAGCGCCGCGGGACGGCGCGCTGCAATGTTCGCAACCTCTCCCTATCCTCCTTGGTGCTGCTGACCTTGGACGGCGAGCCCGTGTTGTTGCTGCACACGTGGACTGCTTGAGGTTGGAGGTACAGACTGAGGAGCGGGGAGACGGTGACATCGCGTTTAGTATGAATGGGTGCCGTGGGTCACGGACATGACGTGTTGCTTACAGCAGTGGCGTGGGACACACGGGCGCTGCTGGCGCCCTGCTGGGAGACTTGGGTTTGCAGCTGGAGGTTCTTGCTGGGTTTGAGTCCATGCAACAGTCTGAACAACAAAGTTCAAAGTTACCATCATTTTATAAATTTGTGTGAGTGTGTGTGTGTGTATGTGTGTGAGGTGGACTGCTGCAAAATGTGAGGCACACGCTAGTCTATATCTATTTTGTAAACAATGTGCTTTCTTATGGTTGAATTGCTGCCTGGCATTCCAGTTGCGTGTCCATTGGGTGCCGTTGCTCCCTCATTTTGCAGTGAAGTGAACCACAGTGGATCTAGTACACTGTATGGAGGCAGCCATGGCATGTTTGACAGGATAGACTGAAAAGAGTTCTTCTCCCAAACCGTGTGGAAGTGGTACGTTTTTGGCTTTTTACATTTCATTGTCCTTCCTCCACAGCCTGTTTGTTTGAAACGCTAAGTTTCAAATCAATACATTGGAAGCTAACTAGTTCACTCGCTAGCTTGCTATATGCGGTGAGTGGCAGCCATCTCTTTTGTCCTGCAGTAGTCCCGTAGCTTGAGCATTAGCAATGTGGTGTGACCCAAGAATGATAGGTGTTTAAAGGTGACTATGGGGTGAAAGTTCATGTCTAACGGGCTCTGACAATGGTAAAACTGTATTTAGAAAGTCATACAGATGTTTTCTATGCTTTAGCTGCAAAAATATTCTGTTTATTAATACTGAAATTCATTTATCGTGGTTGAGTCTGGCAACAATTAACCTCAATGAACGAGGGATTGCACTGACAAATCTCCAGAAGAGTTTTGTGACGACTCTTACAAGAAAGAACATATGGCTCTTCTAAAACCACCACTGCCGCAAACAGATTGCAGTCCTTTGGCAAACACCAACTGCCGTGCTTTGATTGTTTTTATTGACACACCTCGACATTAACGGACCAGGTTTTTGGCCTGAAATTTTATATCACCTGCCATCTCCGTCGACTTAAGCGAGTAACAAGAATAACGGCGTGTAGCAGAACTTGATGCGGACACACACACACACAGGAAGGAAGGGAATAGCCGCCTCCTCCTACCTGAATCAGTTCTTCTCTTGGGGTCCTGATGTCCGCAGCGATGAGAGTGATGACAATGGCAGCAGCCGAAGTGGGTCGCCTGTGGGTTGCCACCAGCTGATTCTGGAGGTGACAAAAACGACCATCAAGCTCACCCAACGCTGCATCTCGATGTTTGGAAGAGGGATGCTCACTTTCTGAGGACCCGCTGTGATGTGATGAACACTGAGAACAAGGAGGAGCTCCACCCGTCTCGTCATCAGCGTTCGCCGGCTCGGCGTGATCCTGCTCTGCAGCACACAGTCCGGATTCTTACATGACATTAAAAATGTCATCCGACTTAGTGACTAAATCGGCAGGAGGGGTGCAGAAGGAGAGGGGGGTCCTACTTATATGGTGGACGTGTGGAGCATTTGTGTGGGAGGGTTGGCTGTCAGGTACTGCTATGGAGGTCTGAGTGGATCTTGACACCAGTAGTTGACAAGCGGGCTTTTCAGGCTCTGATGCAGTCGCTGAAAAATAAATCAAATAATTTAAAAAAATATGAAAAAGTATGAGTATTACAAATCATGCAGCTGTGAGACATGATCCCTCCAAGGTCTTTCCCGGGGGCCTTTTCCTATCTGGGCAGGCCGGGACAACTGGGAGGCATCCGGACCAGATGCCCGTGCCACCTCAACTGGCTCCTCTCCATGTGAAGGAGCAGCAGCTCCACTCCGAGCGCCTCCAGGATGACTGAGCTCCTCACTCTATCGTGTAGGATGAGTGTGTCAGCCTACAGAGGAAACTCATACACTCCCGATTTAAATCTTGCTCGCTTCTTCAGGGAGAATAACGTCACTCTTTTGGACCATCCTGCATGTTCCCCTGATTGAAATCCCATAGAGAACATTTGGGGATGGATGGCAAGGGAAGTTTCTCAAAATGCCCATCAGTTCCAGACAGTTGATGCCCTCCGTGAAGCCATCTTCACCCCATGGGAGCAATGTTCCCGCTATCTTCCTGGAAACACTCGCATCAAGCATGCCCAAACCAATCTTGGAAGTGATTAACAAGAACGGTGGAGCTCCTCATTCCAGAGTCCTACTGAGAACATTTTTGAGCAATGGTCTTAAACTTTTGATCAGCTGATAAACAGCCGATTTCACTTTCATTGTTGTTTTCAATCAGGGACTTTTTCAGAGTGCTTTTTGTCACACTCCCCTTCTTGCTTTTGTAGGTTCTACTTAAAACCTCATTAAGATCCAAACGTGCAAAAGCTCAATTCTAGCAATTTTTTAACTGTTCTTAAGATTTGGATCAGGTCTGCATCTGCCCCTTGTATCTGCAATCTCGTTCTTTCCACCACGACCCAAAGCTCATGACCATGAGTGGGGGTCGGAGCATAGATGGACCGGCGTAATTTGCCCTCCGGCTCAGCTCTCTCATCACCACGAGGGTCCGGCAGACAATGTGGCCGCCTGTCGACCTCACGCTCCAACCTCCCCTCACTTGAGAACAAGACCCCGAATTACTTGAACTCCTCCTCAGTCAACTGCTTTTTCAGACAAACTCACACGAGTCAGATCGCGGTTGTTGCTGTTGTTTGTGTGTCAGTCTTTTCCTGGATGCGCGTCTCACCACCTTCTCCACCTCATCCTCAACCGCGGCCCATCTCTTTCTGCTGCTTCCGCTGATATCGACCGATGCCTCTCCAGATCTTAGGACGACAAGAAGACAGCAAGAGGATAATAAAACAGCGCCCATACAACAATCATTTCTTGAAGATGACTTCATTTAGTATTTTACTAAATGAAAATGGCCGAGAGCTTTCTTTTGAGTGTTCTCACATTAATAACTGAAAACATGAATGAAAAGCAGGTTTGCATGCACCTCATGAGCTTGGTGGGGCTACCTGGTGCCCGCGGGCACCCTGTTGGTGACCCCTGGTCTACATTGTGACTTGGCTTCCATCTGTTCATAGATCATCTATTCATTAGTGCGGCGTGTCTATTTAGTAACTGAAAATGTTTAGTACGTGTGTAATGAGGGGAGGGTTCTGGAGCCTAATATAATACTTACAACTCTTTTTGCAAATGTTGATTCAAAATTGGGTTTGGATTTTCCTCACTGTGATGGGAGGAAGTGAACCAACCTGAGAGGTGTTGAAGTTCTGTGGTATGTGCAGTGGCGCTGTGGAGTTAGAAGATCTGCTTTGGACTCGTTGTGGTTTTTCAGGGAACTTTCCCGCCTCTACTTTGGCCTGGATGAAGGGGTCTGCCGGGGTGGACCATTATCACTACGAGGAAGACAAGTTCAGAGTTTTATCAACGTGTCTCATGTCAATGGGCTAACGGGGGCAAGCCCTCCCTAAATAAATGGCTTGCCCCCGAATAGTTAGTAAATAGATGTTTTTCTAAAGTTTCAGCAACACAAGCACAGAGGGGAGACTGCATGTGACAGTCTTCGTTAGGTTTGCATCATGAGTTATCCAGTTAAGATAAGGCTATGTTGTCGGTTGTTAAACTCTGGATGTAGGATATTTTATTTTTCTTTCAGACCCCAGGATTGGGGGTTCAGGATTGCCACCTTATTGCTGTACCAACAGGAGCTGATTCTTCAGGTGGGACACCCAAGTTGGCCTGGACATGATGTGCATGCATAATGCCTTTCTTCACATTTCTGGCTAATACAGTGGTATGCAAAGGTTTGGGCACCCCTGATTATTTTCAAGATTTTCCTTTATACATTATTAGTTGTTTGGATCAGCAATTAAACATGTCATATAGCAGACAAAGACAGTGATATTTGAGAAGTGAAATAAAGTTTATAGAAAGTGTGCAATAATTATTTAAACAAAATTACTATGTTTCTCTGACAGCTGGAATCTCTGAGCTAGCTTTTTGTATCCTTCCCCCAAACCATGATGTTGAACAATCTTTGTTTTCAGGTCATTTGACAGTTGTTTTGAGGCTGGAACAACTGGGCCACCTTAAATACCCTTTCTCACGATTGGCATCATCTGTAAATGTAGATCAGGGGTCAATGAGCTTACCAAACTAATTTTAAGTACCAATAATTAGTGCTAAAGGTATTCAAATCAAGAAAACAACAAGGGTGCCCAAATGTATGCACCTGCCCGAATTTGTTTATTATTCTACACAAAACAAATCTTGAAAATTATCAGGGGTGCCCAAACCGTTCCATACCACTGTACAAGGAAGGTCCCGGAAGAGCTGTAATGCGGAAACCCTGCAGGCAATCATTAGTGCAAGTGATCCAGCACACAAATACACTCAAAAAATCCACATCAGATCATGCGGGGAAGAAGACAAAGTACCTCTTCATGTGAAACCAAATTCAGCCACGTCTGAAATAAAATACATTTAGGATGTTTCAGGAGTTTTGCTACTTAGCAGAAAAAAAGGTTCGAAAAAGGACGCGCTTGCTTGCACAGCCATTGTCACTGCAGCTGTTGTGTCACACACTCACTTGCAAGTCGCTGCCAGGCTGGACCTCAGTGTTTCAGGAGCGTCGCCATGGTAATGGTGCAGAACGACAGAGGAGGAGCTCGGAGAGGAACAAGGGAGGGAGTCTTCATACCGTACACTTTGTATGTCCTCAGACACAGGCTGGGCTAGATAACAAAGGGCAGCAGGTTCACAGCACAAGAAGAAGATGCAAAAACCAAACTTGCAAACTCACTGGTCTCACTGTCAGTCCTGGTAGCGTCTGTCTGACTGACCAACCGGCCTTGGTTGCTCTCATCCTTACGGGATCTTGGCTGGCAATATTTTCTGGGTTCAACTGTTCTGAGGCTGTGTAAATGCGAGGAGCCCTGAGGTGGTGCTGAGATCCGGCTTGTCTGAGGCTTCACCAACCTCCCCTCCTGACGGCCTGAAACACTGGCACGCCAATTTTATTATTCTTATTTAAAAGCAAGGTCTGCTGCTGCAGAGCCAGAGCCTATTAGGTCTCCATGGACGATGGACGCTATTAAAATAGGACTCATGACCATTACTTAGGCATTGTGGATTAATACGATAAGTAGACGCAGTAAAAGACGCAGATAGACTAGAAAAGCAGTACCACAAACACTGTCTGAACGTTGTGTGTGTCAAAGGAGTGGGGGAAGGTACAAGGTGAGATTTATGGTGCAGTAAAGTACACACACAGCATCAGTGCTGTGGAGAAGCAAGGCTAGACGCACCTCTTTGTCACTCTCTGGTGGAAAGAGTCGGGCGTTGCACTCGCGTTCTGATGACTCGTCTCCGAACCAACAAACCCGCTATCGGTCCCTGGGGAGGTGATCCCATCCTGCTCGACACAAGGCGTATCATTTCGTCCATTTTATGGTGGAAAAGCAGGAGTGTGATTTAGGGGATCATCGGTTGCAGACCTGAGAGAGGGTTCTCCTGATCGCGGTTTGTGGTTTGGAGCTCCTCTTCTCGGTGATGTCTCCTAGACTGCTCAGACTGCTGCTGCAGGACTTGCTAACCTCCTTCCTCCTCATCACACTGGATGAGGCGTGAGGACGCCAAATGAGAAAAAAAAAAGACAGAAGAATAGAAGTGGACACTTACGGACGGATGTTTTCTGCTTGTTCTTCGCATCGCTTGTTGAGGTGGTCAGAATTCCCGCTAACATCAGTTCCTTTGGTCTCATCACTGCTTTCCGTCATCTCCGACGGCGCAAGGACATGTCTCTTCTGAAAGCAACGGCAAAATCTGTAATGAGAACATCCACCTACAGATGTACAATTACCACACTGCTGGAGGAATAATTCCATCCTCCTCATTATACTATTGAAGTTACGCTTTGAGTAGTCAGTGTACAGTTTGTTAAGCAGTAAGTAACCTCCTGCTGGTGAAGTCTGGCTTCCCAGCGCACCTTGCGGGTCATGAACACTTAGGCCTGTCACGATAACAACTTTTGCTGGACAATAATGGCCCTACAAATGATTGCCGATGTTTTTTTGACACATTTTTTTTCATTACTTGGCACAATGAAGTATTTAACGTTGTAACTGGAATGTCAAAAGCTTTTGAATAAAATTGCAGATGCAATTGTAAAAGCTTTATTAAAGCAAGCTATTTTTATGATACTCTTATTTTATTACCAGTATTAGACAGGATGTGCGGCACTCTTATTTTGAAGGCCAGAAGTGTGATGTGTGTTGAAAATGTGTTGTGCTGTTGTCTTTATTTCACACACAACAAGCACAATGACAGCGGCCAACTTAAAATGCTGGGTTACATTAACAAGCACTAATGCACAGCTCATACTGGCACAACCACACAGTCCAAGCTAACCCCGCTAGCTTATAACTGTGAGCTCATGCTCACATTTGGTGGCTAGTAAGAATATCAACATTTTTCGCTCTTTTTGCCCTGACATGTTTAGTTCAGGACAGGGCTGGTTAGTGTTTGTGAGGACATGTCGCTGTGAATGAGCGGTCCGTGCGAGCCCCCCGCACCGTGCGAGAGCAGTCCGGGAACAGTGAGGGGGGACTACCCCTATTGCTAGGAAGCTCAATATCCAACTGCCAATGTGAAATTAACAACAAGAGAGACGAATATCCATTGTCCCAACTTGAAACTAATTTCACCAATGTGCAGAGTGAACCCTCTTGTCATCCAGCCTGTGCGGTGAAGACAGACAAAAACAAACATGCATGCACATGTGAAAAAAATCGCTAGATTTGTTATCAATTATCCTAACAGGTCTATGAACGCTAGTATTGTTTTGCACGTATATTAGTGTTTATTTTGATACCCGTATGTTTCTTTAAAGGGCCTTAAAGGCAAAATAGGTAATAGCTTCTTCAAGGTAACTGCTTTTCTCTCTTTAGAATGCACAGAAAAGGAAAAGATTTGTGCTCATGGCACCAAAAGGATTGGGAATAATGTGCAAAATAAAAAAGTGCAGTTTTTCCTTAAACGATTTTGGCTTATCTGAGTTTTTGGATCCAATTAATGACGCTAACCAAGGTTTCGCCGTATTAAACTCTAACCAATCTCATACAATAATTTATGAGTTAAAAAGACTTTGTACGGTCTCCTTCATGCTGGGTGGGAAAGAAAGCGGACGTTACCTCTGAGTGCGACTCATCAGAGGACGATGATGACTTTGTGGCGGGAGAAAGAGGATTACCATCACGAGCCCTCTGTTCCACTTTCTCGTTCAGCTCGTCCAAATGCAACCCACACTGGTAGATGAACTCCTCCAGCTCTCTGACACACACACACACACACACACACATTTGCAAATACAGCTGCAGGTTACATCCACTCATGGGCATGAATGTCATACTAACGTGGTGTCTTTAAAGATATTTTCGATGCTTTCTTTTCCTATAATTTATGAATGATATGAATGAATGACTACATATTTTTTGACTTATGTTGCGGCCTCCAGGGACATTTGTCACGCGCTTGTACGGACAAAATGACCAACACTTGACCGCAACAACTGTACAACGTCAAAAATCGAATATAATATGACATTAAAAATGAAATTGTCTTACCGACTGGGGTCAAAGTGGCCACCCTCTGCATCTTCCTGTTCTTTTTTGGCTAACAGGTAGCCCCTTTCTAAAGAGTCCAGTCCTTCATAGAGCTTTGAGAGAGCCTAAACAGCAGCACCAAATTCATCAGAATGGTGGCCTGCCAGTTTTCTGCAAAGTCACTTATCGGCCTTACCCTCACCTGTTGGGCAGGTGTTTTGCTCTTCGCCAGCTCCTCAAAGCCTTGTAGCTGAATGAATAACGACACCACATTAATAAATGAAGTGAGGATTTTGTTCCAGGCGTGACGGTGCCAACCTGCTGGAGCAGCTTGTCGGCCTTTGCGTAGAGTACATTAGCTGCCTGTGGACCTCCTGGGCAACCTGGGCTCTTGGAGATGGAGGCAGATAGTGACGGGAGGCCACAGGAGGCTCCTGTTCAAGTACACGGACATGCAAAGGAAGACGTCAGTTCTGAAATGTAATCTTCAAGTGAGATGCTGGTCTTTTAGCAGGCATTATTTCATAAGTGACGAATGACAGTAGAGGCTAATGCTAAATGTGATGAATTTACTTTGTGTATTGGTTCCGGCGGGCGGAGGGGAGACTGTGCTGGGCTGGGCTCTCTGAGCTTGAGGAAAGTCCAATCTCATGACTTTTGAGGGCTCAATATGCAATCCTGATGGCTCAATGTGAGCAGGCCTGGGTTGCTCAGAGTGCAGTTTAACCTTGTGGAAGTGGAAAGAGAAATATGATGTCGCTTAGATTATGACATTGCGATGCAGCATTCATCAATAATCATCATTTGTCACTGGCTAAACTACTTCAAATCAATGCAATCCATTAGTTGGATGTTGCGTGGACCTTGTAGAGGTACCCGGTGGGGGGCGCTAACTTTTGATTGTGCCGCAAGCTTCATATCCCGCGCTCCTCTTGCTCGGACCTTTCAAGCCACGCCCCACACGTTGTGCACACTAGTTATGTTTGTTGCTTGCTAATAATAGCCTACCTCCTGACGGTAGCTATTATTGAATTTAGAGCATCTGTTTCTACGGATGTGACATTTCAAAATTCTATACTTTTCCAGACTTTCTTTAGATGTCGTAAATAGACATAAATCATTTTGGCTGCAAAAAAACATTTGATTAATAGCTTATCCAATGAATCAAACCTATTTTGGTATTTGATTGTTTTTTATTTAAAAATGTAAATATACTCTCAGATTTCACTTTGGAAAACAGTGATCAACAGTTTTGCCTCTTTTCTGGTATGTTGCAGAGCACACCACTAACTGTTTGTGTTTGGTTCAGATCCATTTGGTTGGTCTAGGGCCGGGGTGTCAAACTCGTGCCATGGAGGGCCCGGACCCTGCAGGTTTTCTTTCCAGCCGGTCGCAAAATCAGGCGAGTTTTTTATTTTTTTGTCTGTACTAATGACTCAATGACTAAATGCTCTCAGAAGTTTCCAAACACCAAAGCATTTATTTATTTTAATTTCTTTTTTCTTAAAATATATGTAACATATCTTGCTTATCAACAGGTGTGTTTGAAGTTCGGTCTGCATGATTTATTTGCCTGGGGCACAATCTAAGAATGCAATTTGACAAAAAACTTTAAAGACAACAGCAAAAATTGAAAACTTAGTTACTTACGGTAATTTTACAAAAAAAGTCTAAATATTACGAAAAAAAAGTTCTAATCTAATCTAATCTACCCAAACAAATGTGCCATTTTTGGAAAATGAGTTTGTGGAAAAGGTTACAATATTGGGATAAAGTCCAAATATTATAATTACAAGAAAGGTAGAAAAAATTCCAAAAAAACCCAACAGAAATTGAAAAAATGCTGTAATTTTTCAACTAGAAAGTCATTTGGTGGTCAAACGTGTAGTTTGGTGCCAAAGAGGGAGAGCACCTCCAACACTATGCTCAACGGGCCTTGATTAACGCAATAAATGATAGATCCATTTCTTCATGTCAAGTCAAAAGGGCCAAAAAGAAAAGAGCACTGAAATTCATCTGCATCCAGGCAATGCCACAATAACTGTGCCAACTATTGCATGAATGTGGGTCAAATAATAGTATTATTATTGAAATTATTATTGAAAAAGACTTGAACGCAGCTCCCCTGACTGCGAAGCAGACCACCGCTACCCCGCCGTGTTCTGACACAAGACTCACTGTCCGTCAATTCGTGTTCGGTTCAAGGTGAACTAACCCTGGCTTCCAGACGCAGACGATCGATGGTGTTCGCCGCCTCGGCATATTTAGTCAGCAGTCTGTTGTAGTCCTCCTGCAGCCAGAAGATGGAATGGGGAAAAAAAGGAAGAACATTTTATCTGTGGATGGATTTAACACAAAGTGCACGACAGCATACGGGACACGCCTGAACCATTCTCAAGCCCGCCTATTTGGATTAGTCAAGGTGCGAGGGTTTGCCAGTGGAAACCTCGTGAAGTTCTCATACCCGTGCATGAGATTTAGGAGTGGAAGAAAAACAAAATCGGGGATAACCTAAAAACACCAATCTCATGATATGGCACCACATACACGTTGGAAATGTAGGTCAGGGTACATTTCATCCATTTTCTATAACGCTTATCCTCATTAGGGTGGCGGGGATGCTGGAGCCTATCCCAGCAGACTTTGGGCGAGAGGCGGGGTACACCCTGGACTAGTCGCCAGCCAATCGCAGGGCACATATAGACAAACAAACATTCACATTCATAACGATAGACAATTTAGGGTCACCAAAGAAGCTAACATGCATGTTTTTGGAATGTGGGAAGAATGCGGAGTACCTGGAAAAAACCCACACACCCACGGGGAGAACATGCAAACTCCACACAGAGATGCCCAACGGAGATTTGAACCCAGGTCTTCCAGATCTCCTGACTGTGTGGCCAATGTGCTAACCACTCAGCTGTTCCGCTGCATTTATCTTGTTTAAAGTCACCCTGGGGCCGCACGGTTTTGCATACTTCCTACGTTGATTTGACTTACCTCGTCTTGGATCTTCTGCTCCATGCGAAGTAGATGAGGTAACATTAGATGTGCTGTTGTGGAATGGAAAGGCCGCGTTGCAACGGGTTCACGTCACGCTGTTCCACTTGCTGGTGAGCCACAATTTGTGTTTGTATTTGACATTTTGTTTTCCTTTTCTAGCTCTTCTAACCGTGCATGTTTAGGAATAAAATAATGGCCCAAATTTCCAACATTGAAAAGCATTCGCACACATTCTTTGTAGTTATTTACAAATACTCTTGGGTGTATTTTTACACTGCCTGGCCAAAAAAAAGAGTGGCCACCTGGCTTGAACTAAGCAAATAAGTGCTAGGTTCCTGCAGGCGCTCGGGTCTAGGTTCAGCATCACCGTGCGCTCATAGAATGAGGTCAGCTGACTACCTGAGTGTACGGAATGAGGAGGTTATTCCATCAATGGATTGTTTCTTCCCTGATGGCACGGGCGTATTCCAACATGATAATGCCAGGATTCATCGGGCTCAAATGGCTTTGGGATGTGCTGGAGAAGGCTTTGCGGGGCGGTCCGACTCTACCATCATCAATGCAAGATCTTGGCGACAATAAATGAAATAAATCTTGTGACAAGCTTACGGAAAGAATGCCACAAGCTAAAGGCGCTCCAACACAATATTAGAGTGTATGACCTTTTTTTTTGGCCAGGCAGTGTATCATTGTGCCTGAACGTTTCTGGCTCAGTGGTTGGGGACCCTCGGGTTAGGGAGTTTTGGTTAGAGTCGGACCCCCTGGAACGGATTAGTGATGCTAACCAAGGTTCCAGTGTAGTCTTATCTTATTATGGTTGTGCGTTTACAATTCCAAGTACCAAGCAATACCTGCAGCTGCTCAGCCAGGATATGGGCCTTGTGTTGGCATCGGAACTCCTGAGGCACCGTGGCGCTGGGAGCACCGGTCGATGTTTTTTTATTATTGTCCGACAGGGTCTGAGATCCGTCGGTCGTGTTCAGAAGGACTTCTTTCACAATGTCAGCAGGAGATTTAAAGACAACAGGCGTCAAGGACTTTGGAGGATTCTTGGACGACCATCTGCTCTTGGGTGGCTTGTAATCCCCTTTGGGGAAAGATACTCTCGGCTTTACCTTTGACAAATCTGGTACCCAGTGACTTGGGTTGCCTTTTCTGGAATAACAACAGAGTTAAAAGTGATTTTTAGGCAATATGCAAAATGTACGGAAATGTAACAAGTTGAGACCTTGATTCGTTCGCTCTTTTTGCAGAGTAGTGGTGTTCCTCCTTTGGTGGGCCAAGAGGAGCCTGAAGTGGCCGTTGCCCCGGTGGGGAAGTGGGCTTTTTCTGAGCCTCATTTAAATGCTCATTATTGACAATGCTGTGCTGATTTGACAGTAGCGATTCAGGAGAATCAGTCGATTCTTCATATTCTTCTTGGTCCCCTTTTTCGGAATTTTGTTGATGGCAAGAACTGGACCCGCAGCTCATGACGCTGTTTGGGTCCGGAAGACCACCTGTAAAGCCCACATCTGGAATGTTTTCACGAACGATGCCTGAACCAGCTGCCATTTCCTCAGCCATGAAAGGGCGGAGGTGGGAGGAAATGGGACATGAGAAGGTCTGGTATGTTGCACATGGCAGTCTGCAGTCTCCATTAGCTTCTACGAATAAAAACGGTGAAGCAAAACACGGGTTCTCTGAGTCATCTTTGTCATTGTCCACTGGCCTCTTTTGGAAACCTCTCTCCCCCTCTCCTGCCCCGTTTATCTCCACTTGAGCCACGTCCACGTAGGTGTCTGTCTCAGACAGGTGCTCCGTCCTGTGCCCTTCATCCTTTTCCTCGCCTTCATCGTCACGTTCTCTTAAGATACTGCGATCATCACCATCTGAAGAAATTGACACATTAGGGAGAGAATGCGTGAAACATTGTCCTAAGACGTACAGGACTGTGCATAAGTCCTCACTAGCTCTGTTGTTTCCAATGTTGTTTTTAGTCATCATCTATGAACACGGAGGCAGGCAGCTAATGAATGAACTGAACACAAATACAATCTTCTTCTTCTTTTCTTTTCAGCTTATCCCTTCAGGGCTCGCCACACCGAAGCAATTGCCTCCATCTAACCCTGTCTTCTGTATCTTCTTCTCTTGCGCCAACTACCTTCATGTCCTCTTTCACTACATCCATAAACCTCCTCTTTGCTCTTCCTCAAGGCCTCCTGCCTGGCAGTTCAAAACTCAGCATCATTCTACCAATATATTCACTATTTCTCCTCTGGACATGTCCCAACCATCTTAGTCTGGCCTCTCTGACTTTATGTCCAAAACCTCTAACATGTGCTCTCCCTCTGATGTGCTCCATTCTGATCCTGTCCATCCTGGTCACACCCAAAGAGAACCTCAGCAACACAAATACAATACCATTCGCCAATTGCACGCTGCTCAGCGCACAGTAAATCAGTGCAATGCACAAAACCAGTGAAAACCTGAACTGTACATGTATATATACAAAATATACTCTATATGGTAAAGGTATATACCTCAAAAATGGCAATTCAATGTCCAGATAAGCAAGCGCCACGGTAAGAAAATTCCTGCATACATAATTAACAGAATAAATGGTCAACAAGAAACAAATCATTAATCATTAATTGAGGGATTAAATGGATGAGAGTTCCACAGCGTGTTTTGTCTGAGCTTGAAAATAAAGAAAACTACATTGTTAACTCGAAAAGTTCTCGAATTGCGCCACAGTTGCCCCATCTTGTGACTCACACCAAAATAATAATCCTAATATTTGGATCAGTCTTTGATATTTTGTAGAACCTGTTCTCCTGTATTTTTTGCAAAGGCTCTGATCTTTTTTTGTGGACTTCAATATGCACAAATGTCGAAAATGGTCATATATTGAAATGTTAAAGAATCCCTGAAAATGTAATCAGCTCTTCCATGTCCCATTTCCAAAAATTCCAACAAAAAAAAAGACTTATGCACATTTGAAATATTAGAAAATAAAAAGCGATTTTCTCTGTACCATCAACTAAAGCTTCAATAGGTGTGATTGCACGCTTAGGACACGTCAGGAGGTTCAAGTATTGTAATGAATTCACTCACAGCTTGACAGCAGGTCTGCATCATCCAGATGTTCGTTTAAGATGCAACTCAGCTCCTCAAGTGACATCTCTACATCACACCCAGCAAGGTCCTCTGGGCTTGGGGGTCCAGGAGAAGAGGCTGGATGACCATCCTCCTTTTGCATCTCATCCACCAGCGTCAGTCTAATGACGCCATTGCCATCCATTTGGCTAAAAAAGTCATGGTCTCGTTCTTCATCTTTGTCGTCCTCGTCATCCCATGCATCCTCAGACAAAATAGAGCTTGTGGATGAGATGCGTGCCGGTGCAGGGGTCCAGGACAAAACCCCTGCTTTGGTGGTCTTTATTGTCTCCATTCAGTTCTCAGGCTACTTTGACTCAGTTTTGACCTGAGAATATGCCTCAGGCAGGCTTTTTATGTCACATCAGTCAGCCGGTCAGAGCCCAGATGTGCAGATGAGGTACAACGTAGCCTCTGGAACATTAGAAAACAATCATTTTATCAATATCATCTGTAAAATGTATTGCACTCTAAAACTAAGGTGGCTTTAGCAATGCTGTTGTGGCCATACTATTTTTATTATGCTGTGTTTATTGCGGTAATCAGTTCCAGACCCAACCGTGATAACTGCATTTTCTATTTTACTATATAAGATTCTATATTTTTATATAAATTGAGGATAAGCAGCATAGAAGATGAATGGACGGATGAATGTTTTAGTAGTTACAGCAAATAAAACCTATTTAGGACCTTCTAAATACAATTATTATCACTATTAGAGCCCTCTAAACACTCTTATAGTCACCTTTACACTGGTATTACCCAATATAGGATACATAATAAGAAAATATAAGACATAAAATAAGACTTGTGCTTGTGTGCATTGCTGTTGATGTGTTCCGGTGTTAGACAGAAAGTGGGTTTAGATTGGAGTTTCATCTTAGTGCGGGTTACGGCGGCAACAGTAGCCCTTGATCAAAATTATTGTGCCTGCTGTGAGATCATTCAAACCTGCAATAAACGGCTGCAGTTCTGTGTCTCATCAAACAGTAACATTACTGACACCTAGTGACCTGGGTAGAATACTACATATGATCGCAAAGTCTTTGAACGCACCCAATGAATGCCTTATATCTTGTTTTACTTCATTTTAGCCATTTTTATGCTTGAAAATGCTTTAGGCAAAAACTATGTGAATTTGCTTAAATATGCATATTTTTTTTAACTATTAATAGGTCATATTCAACCATAAAACAGCATGACTTATTAATCTATTTTTTAAAAACGTGATCAGAGTGAAGCCGCCAAATGGAAAGGCACGATTGTACTGTCACGACTACTTTAATATGGCCAATTTTATATTTTTGCAAGTGTGGTCATCTTTTGTGTGCCACGGTGGTAAGTTTTGTTCCATTTGTATTTGTTTATTACAATAATTATTCTTCAACAAATACCCTTTCATAAATAGAGGGAAAATCACAGCTATTAAATCAAACCTTTTAACTAAGCTTTTTATGTCCTTTTGCTTTCTTTTTCCACTTTTGCTGGGATTTTGCTGATTTTATTTCTGCAATTAACCATTTTTCACTGCTTGCACTTGAGCCACATTTTGGACACCCATGTGTGTTTCACCAGGAAGGCAAAGTGTTCCCGGGCAACGGTGGAGTGAGTTCAATCTCTGTTGTTTTGGTAGTCGCTGGTCATAGGTTGGGTTGCATTGTGGAGGGGTTTATGCAGCTTTCAGACCCGCATTGCACGGCACGGCAGATACCACTTGAAATTAAAAAACAAATAAATCCATGGCTGCACGGTGGTCGAGTGGTCAGCTTGTTGGCCACACAGGAGATTTAGACCAGGGTTTGAATCTCCATTGGGCATCTCTGTGTGAAGTTTGCATGCTCTCCATATGTGTGTGTGGGCGTGGGTTTCCTCCGGGTATTCCGGTTTCCTCCCACATTCTAAAAACATGCATGTTAGGTTAACTGGCCACTCTAAATTGTCCATAGGTGTGAATGCTTGTTTGTCTGCCCTGCGATGGACTGGCGACCAATCCAGGGTCAACATCGTCAGCTGGGATAGGCTCCAGCATATCAGGCGACCCTAATGAGGATAATCGGCATAGAAAATGGATGGATGAATAAATGCATGACACAAAATACACTTGCTGTCTTTCAATTTTAACGCCTGATTGGCTTCTGGCTGCTCTGTTCCTGCAAGACAGCTTTTCTCCAAAAGAGAAATCTGGTCATGTGTTAATCATGCCAGATGACAAAAGTAAGTCCAACGTGTGATGGGCACACACCATGAAACCACAACACAAATCCAAAGTACAAATCCTTACAGAATGAGCTACAACAAACACTATACTAAATTGCATTATCGACAATAATCCCTAAACGTGGCTAAGAAATGGTGACAGGTAGTGTCCTGACAAGATACCTGAGCAATGGGTTACCATTCAAAATGAAAAAACATTGCAAGGAGCTAGAATATCAATATTTGAGCGGCACTGACATTGTCTTTGCAAAAAGTGCTTTAGACGGCCATATAACCACAGGATTACCAAAGTACACGCCAGTCTAAGTCGAGCACTTTCTTCGGCCCTCACGCTGGCCAACATGTCAAATTCACTGTGCATTTTTCAGGACCACAGGAAATGGCATTCGACAACCCAGCATCAGAACAAATGTGGGTTACTCAGAATAGAAATGCTTCAAACTCCCAGACACTGAGAAGCTCAAGTCAGGACGCCATGAATGTATACTGTAGGAAGGAGTAAAGCCAATAAAGCGGGCAGTGGCGACCACTCTGATTTTAAAAAAAGATTAAATCGAAGAAATGTACTGTACCTGTTCTCTGCTTCAAGAAAATGAGGAATTACCTCAGTGGCCAGATTAGGGGATTAATCTGCACTGTAAGCCCTTGTTACTGGAGGGCTTCTGTCAGTGCAAAGACCCACCCAATGATCACTGGGAGGGCATACAGGAAAGGAAGTTGTTGTAGTTGGGCTAAACATGATCTGATTGCCAAACTGGAGCTAAGCATATGGGATGGATCTTAAAAAGACGTGACCAAGAACCAAAAGAAGCACAAAGTGAACACAAGTGTTGTTGAGCTGCTGAGAATGACCCATGATTAAGATACAGCTTCAAATCGTCTTAAAAGGTACGAGTGTGCAAGAGGCTCTCAACATCTACTGTAAGTGTTGGCCTTACTTTGTCCCCTCAATAAGACCAATTACGGATGGTGCCACTGGGTGGAAGGAAGTATCTTTACTACTATGACTGATACCAGCGGGGGTTTTATCACCAGGCGAGTCTCAAGTCCCACCAAAACAGTTGCATGACATAAATGCTGCAAGTTCACAATGCACATCAGCCAGGCTACCGGGGTATAACCCTAGGTCTGGCAAATACAAAATGCATAGATTTTCTCCAACAACAATGGCTTTTTATTTTTACAGTTCACCAGTGTGACATCAAATCCGCAACAAATTGCCAAATTAGCACAGCAAACCAGTACAGAACACAGGAAATGGGCAAAAAAAGAGTTCATGGCACTTTCAGTACATACCTTTTGCTGTTTTAAGCAAAACCGGAACTGCAGCAATTGCAAGAAGGCACACTGCAGAAGTACCAGAAGACGATGAAGAAGTTGGACCAGCGGTGTAAAGAGAGGCTCCGCAATGCAGGTCAGTGATACTGACAACCATGTTTGCTGCGGCTTTCATTTTTCATATTTCACGAATTGATTTCGGTCCAATCACCTCGTATTGATTGCTGATTGGTGGATAATAAAGAAGTGCTGTGTGTTGATCTGAAGCGAGACGGAAATGTATTCCAAGTATTTATATGACTATTCTGTCAACAAATTTTGTAAAAAATAAAATAAAAAGGACAACATTTTTGGACCATCATTTGTTTTCCTTTTTTAGGTTTTGGACCGTGTAAGCATGGGCATAGTTTGAGTACCAAGTACCAAACTGGCACCGGTATCAGTATGTAAACGCTACCCACTCCTATATACCATAGAGTGAAACACAGCCTTGCTTTGTTGCAAAAAGTCAGGAGAGACTTGCTGAGAAACAACACAGACCCAGCAGTCACACTGAGAGTAAGGATAATTAACCTAGATATTGCTCCTGGAGAGAAATAAATGTGCGGGGAAAAAAAAAAAGCACATCAGCAGTTTTACGACTTACCTTTGAAATAAAATCGGCTCCGCCGTCATGATATCGCGGGGACGCGTTGCCATGGACACCACTAAACTAACCACCAAAGACCCGCCCCTGTGTCGCCATGGCGCCCACTCATCACCACAACAACCCAGCCACCGTCAACAGCTTTAGAACGCGTCACTGTGACGTCAGCACGTTTGCTTTAGTGCAAAGTGTACACGGCTAGCCGGTGTTAGCTTGCTAACACAACTACCAGTCAGACGGTTCACGTTAACGCACCAATCGACACCTAACACACCACGTTGGAAGAAGACTTAAAAAAAAGTTACGTTCTCACCTTTCTTCTGAACATGCTTCACAAAGTTGGCAGGTTTTGTCAAATGGACGACATCGAAGACGCTAAATTAGTGTCGCTGAGTGGGGTACATGTTTAACTTGGTCTTGCCTTACTCTTTATGCCCAGGATTTTGTCGCCAGGCGTTTTGTCTGCCTTCGAAAGGCTACTGCTGTCGTATTATCATTGTAATCCCTTCTGTAAAAATGAACTATAATTCTAAACACACCACTGTTTGAAATATGGTTAAATAATACAACCTATAAGATGCGCAATTTGTTATAACCTTGGCGCCTACGAGACAAAAGTCAGGACAAAACCTGACAATCGGTTTAAAATACTTGGCTTTTGATTGGTGAAGAAATACTTAAAGGCGGGGCTTGGCAAAGACTGACATGTATGGCTCAGACCAAGCAGTGGAAGGACAAGGCCGCTAGAGGTCGCCTTCTCTCCATGGAACCAGCACTTCCTGAACATCATTTCTTCTTGAAAGCCTGAGGAACATGGGTCCTTCAAGACATTGTTCAGGAGAACAGTGTACTTTGATTAAAAAATGGATTGGGGAGGGGAAAACTTATGAAGGGGTGCAAAACGTTTTTGGCTGTTCAGCTAAAATGATCTGCAATGCCTTAAAACGGAAAGCAAAACCAGAGACACGTGGCAGAAAATGGGAGACAACTATCAAAATGGATGGAAGAATAACCAGAATGGCAAAGGCTCACCAATGATCAGCTCCAGGATGATCAAAGACAGTCTGGCGTTACCTGTAAGTACTGTGACATTTAGATGACGTCTGTATGAAGTAAATTTATTTACAAGAATCCCCCGCAAAGTCTCTCAGTTAAAAAAAGGCATGTGCAGAAGAGGTTACAATTTGCCAAAGAGCACATCAACTGGCCTAAAGAGAAATGGAGGAACATTTTGTGGGCTGATGAGAGTCAAATTGTTCTTTTTGGGTCCAAGAGCCGTAGACAGTTTGTGAGACGACCCCCAAACTCTGAATACAAGCCGCAGTACACAGTGAAGACAGTGAAGACAGTGAAGCATCATGATATGGACAGGTTTCTCCTACTCTTTATCCCATAGCAGGGATCATGGATCAGTTAGCATATGTACAAATACTTGAAGAGGTCAAGGTGCCTTATGCTGAAGAGGACATGCCCTAGAAATGACTGTTTCAACAAGACAATCACCCCAACACACTAGTAAACCTGCAAAATCTTATGTTCTATGTTATGGAGGGGCCATCCCAATCCCCAGACCTTAATCCAATCCAGAACTTTTGGGATGTCATCAGAAATGCTGTTTCTGAGGTTGATGAATTGTGCAATGTTGGCGTGGAATAAGAGCTGAAAGGTGCCACAAGTTGGTTGAGTTGGTTGGTGGCGCATAAAAAAGGAAATATTAGTTTAGTCATTCATGGGATTGCCAAATCCTAGAAACAAAAAAGTTTGTACTAAGTAGTTTGGAGTTTGTAAAGTCCATGGCAGACACTGCTATTTTTTTAAAACACGCCCCCTTCAACTAATTGACCAATTGCACAGCCTTAAGAGCGTGCACACCAAGAATGCTGGGTCTTGATTGTTTCCTGAGAATCTACTGCACCTGCTGGTAACTTGTATGCCGTGCAGCAATAAAAATATACTAATAAGAGTACTTCATCTGTTTAGTCACATTGGACTGCGAGTATTTTGAACGCTACCGTGTAATAATGTAATAGTGTAGGTTGCACTGGTTTTGCTTTCACTTTTGGGCAGACGGGGGTGGGGGTGAGGCCAGAGCAGCAGGGAGGTTGCCTGGCAACCTTACCTTGCAGCTCGCACACCTACACCGTTGATGGACACAACCAGTTGAACAGCAACACTTCAATGACATCCCCTGTGTGGGCGTGTCTGGCGAGTAGCATTTAGCCTAGCCACTTCCTAGCTTTCGCCGCCGCCTGCTGATGGGAGCAGACCAGGCCCAACAGGCCAACACGCACCCAAAACCACACGACACCGGCTTGCAGATATCGCCATCAACCAACCTGTGAACACGCATACAGTTCATTCCGAATGAGTTTAACAGACTGAAAACAAGCCAGTGTCAAACTGGGAGCTCATGTCAGCTCCTGCTTGCTAGAACGGACGGATTTCAAGAAACCGGGGCACGGAGAACGACCCGTTTAATCGCATCACAACAGGTCCACTTTGGGTTTTAGCGTGTTTGTTTTTCGGTCTGACAAAATTAATTTCCAGGACCACTGGGAAGTCATTTTCACGGATGAACCCAGCTGGTTCGCACCATCTGTCACTCATTAGGCGACAAAGCCGGCAACACTCCAGAACCCTCCCCTCTCTTCAGCAGGGTGGGAGGCCGGATTGTTCCTCGCTGCGTCACAGTTCGAACCCTGCACGCTGACTCTCTGGTGGCTTTTCGATAATTAATAATTGATCCCTCTTTTCTCCTTGGCCAAAGCATCTGTCTATATAAGCCAACGGTGTGTACTTTTGGCCCAGCTTAAGCATTTTCATCAGGAAAAAAGGTAAACACGTCCGTGACGTTGCATACGCCTGGCAGAGGCGGGGCCTGCCACGTGGCGGGTGTCACGTCCGCTAGCTGTCGTTTGCATGGTTAGCAGTGTGGAGAGTGCCAGTGACTGGTGTGACTTGTGGCTGACAGCAGCTCCTGTGTGAATGTCCACCGCCCCTTTGCAGTAGTCTCCCAATACACCTGCGACTAGGCCACCAAGTATGTATGGATTTGTTGTGGCGTGCAACTTGACTCTTAAATACGCTTGTATGCTTCACTGTTGTCCCTTTTGTTGCATTTTGCTGGTTTCAGGTCCAAGTGAAGTCTGTAATCCTGCATGGCGGAAATTTGAACCGATTGTGTATCACTTTTGTATCTCACAGCAACGCTGATGCATTCAAGGACCACTGAACAAAGTGCGAATCTCAACTCCATCCATCCATTTTCTATACCGCTTATCCTCATTAGGGTCACGGGGATGCTGGAGCCTATCCCAGCAGACTTTGGGCGCGAGGCGGGGCACACCCTGGACTGGTTGCCAGCCAATCGCAGGGCACATATAGACAAACAAACATTCACACTCTAATGGACAATTTAGAGCGGCCAATGAAGCTAACGTGCATGTTTTTGGAATGTGGGAGGAAAGCGGAGTACCCGGAGAAAACCCACACACGCACGGGGAGAACATGCAAACTCCACACAGAGATGCCCAACGGAGATT